>JAJHJA010000671.1:0-256535 GCA_021202915.1 Heliconius himera | reverse complement strand
TGGTTAAGGTAGATTTGCCAGACTCTAACCAGAAGATATATTGTGACGTATCAATGTCTTCTCCACGCCCGTTCATTACTGAGAAATTTCGCCGACAAGTTTTTGAAGCGTTACACAGCTTGAGCCATCCTGGTAGGACAGCTACAGTGCGACTGGTAACACAGAGATTCGTATGGCCAGGGATTCGCAAGGACTGTAGAGAGTGGACACAAGAGTGTATACTTTGTCAAAAGAGCAAAGTTCACCGTCATACCCTTGCTCCCTTATCCTCAATCCCAACTCCTACGTCGAGGTTTGCACACATCCACCTCGACATCGTCGGACCTTTAACAATTTCGTCTGATTTCAGGTATTGCCTTACAGTCATCGATCGTTTCACACGATGGCCTGAGGCATACCCACTCAAAGACATCACAGCTGATTCCTGTGCTGCCGCCCTTCTCTCTGGTTGGATAGCAAGATTTGGTTGCCCTCTTCGAATTACAACCGATAGGGGACGTCAATTCGAGTCGCATCTCTTCAGGGCACTATCAGCCATGATTGGTGCACATCATTTTAGAACCACTTCATATCACCCAGCTTCCAACGGCTCGATCGAGAGACTCCATCGGCAGCTAAAAGCAGCTATCATGTGCCATCCCTCTTCAACCTGGACGGAAGCACTGCCGTTAGTGCTGCTGGGCATCCGTAGCGCCTGGAAGGACGACATTCAGGCTTCAGCAGCTGAGCTGGTCTACGGGGAGCCCCTTCGTCTTCCAGGACAATTTCTCGCACCCTCTGAAGATTACAAGACAGGTGATATCACAAATCTGGTTACTCGTCTTCGTGCTGGTATGGCACGACTTTCGCCGAAGCCCACGTCATGGCATAGGACAGGTCCTTTTCATATGCCGGCCGACCTTGCAGACTCGACACATGTTTTTTTACGGCAGGACCACGTCCGCAAGCCACTGGAACCACCATATGCAGGCCCGTTCAAAGTTCTGAAAAGGACGCCTAAATATTTTAAGATAGACATATGTGGTAAGCCTAACAACGTGAGTGTGGACAGGCTCAAGCCCGCATATGTTACGCGAGAGGCCGTTCCTGTATCAAACAGACCAGTTACTGCACCAAAGGCAATCTCTCAGTCTGATGTGGAGCAGAAACTTGAAAAGCGGACACGAAGCGGAAGAAGAGTTAGATTTCCAGACTACTATCGCCCTTAACCAGGTCTCTGGGGGGGAGTACTGTAGTGAATATTATCTTTTATAAAATTAAATAAATAATAATACATGTAAACTTCTATTTCATTCTATATTAATATTATATACTTGCACTAAATTCTATTTTCAAATTTACTTAAAACTAAATTGTTAATATTTATATTTATTATAATTCATCCGCACGCAGCGCATTCGCATGACAAACTTGTTTCGAGTTTTTTTGCTGTGCGTGACGTAGCCTGCTTGCTAGCTGCGAGTAAAGAGTCGGCTACTATCGCTTGCGACGTTCACTTGTATTAATATTGTACTCATTGCTTGTATTCAATTTTAAGCCTTATCTTCTTGCTAATACGTATCTGTTTCGCTTATCTATTTCTTTTAGTATTTCTTTAAATTTCTTTATTTCCTTCTGTGATTGTGTAAAATTATTTTCTTTGTATATCTTCTTAAGTGTTAATAAATTTGGACAATTATTCCACAAAATTTTGGAAATTTAATTTCACTCCGTAATTAAAAATATAAAATATTATTAAATAGCGTATTTCACAAAAACCGCTATACATTCATAGTAGCTTTTTGATTCTTTTAAGGAACATTAATTAGCTTTAGACAGCTTTAAGCTGAAAGAGATACATATACCTACTATGTAGCTGCCTAGCTTACTTAAGCTAATCAATCATGAGGCCGTCGAGGGTCATAGCCGTGTGACTATCACGCGATGATTGTGGGTTCGATTTCCGCTTGGGAAAATGAATTATTATTTATTAATATCCTCATTTCTTCGCTCTGGTACCAAATCAAAAAGCGCGGCGTTGTAGTTCGCCACTTAAGACGCAATGCCTCGAAAAATTGGCGGAAATTAAAGAATGTAGTGTCTTAACACTAGGTTTCCTCTGTCTACCCTGCTATATATAGCGTGAAGCTGAATAAAAGATGAAGCTGCATACTATATAGGCTGTGACATTACAGCAAAATTTGTCCAATGCAAGTTCATTTGGGATTTGTTGTTTTAGTTCTGAATTTACTCGTTTGTTAATTATGAGAATTACTGATACAAAACGAGGTAACCAAGCGGAGGGAAACACTCACCGTGGCTGTGGACTTTAGATATATTATTCAATTGATATTAACATTCACTAATTGTATACATACTGTATGTATATTTAGATTTTGTGCTTTTAAGTGAATGCCTGCTAGCCTCCACCTGTATCCCGCATTTAACAGGATAGGCAAAGGGAGCCCAGTGTTTCCCTGATTTCTGGAGGTATTGAGGAGGCACGTTGAGTTGTGGAACTCAACGCTTCGCTTCTGTCGCGGCACCAGAGCGCAGAAATGGCAATATAACAATATTTCATTTCGTCGACCAGTCGCGGTTACAGTCACACTTTGTGCCCCTGCGCCACCACTGAATGTAAACATGAGGCCATGTTTAACTAAAATCTATAAATTTCTAATATAACTCCGAATCTTTGTTTGTAAGTGAATATAGTTTAATATTTATTTATTGCACGCTACCGTGAAGTATGGAGAGCAGAGTCCCAAAGTGGACCCGGTTATGGATAACTTAACGAATTTCGGCACCTAACATTCATTGTTTAAAATTCTGATAATGAGAAACGAAATTTATTGACAACTGGATTTAAACATCTCATATTCAATTACAATTTTTTACAAAGAAAAAACCGACTTCCCCCGGATCCCGGGATACAGCGTGAAACTAAAAAAAGAGATGCTAGTAAATTTATAAAAATCATCACAGCAGAGTAGGCAGAGGGAACCTAGTGTTAAGACATTCCGTTCCCCACTTTCTGCTGAATTCTGGAGGCAGTTCGTGTTGAGTGGCAGAACTCAACGCCGCGCTTAACCTCGACACCAGAGCGATAAAATGGAAATATAAATTTAAGTAAATATTTCATCTCCTCAAGTGGGGATCGAACCCACAGCCAGTTGGTTTTACAGTCACACCTCGTGCCGCCGCGCCACAACTGGCCTCTAGTAAGTAAGTTTATGTATGGATAAAAAAAATTACCAATACAACGTATGCTTTTTGGAAGCATCTATATATTTTCAATAATTTGATAGTGGTTGGATAAAATTAAAAAAGCGTAAATTCGATTGTCGACGGATTATATTATCATCGCTCTATAGACAAAGCGAGGCCTTGAGTTCAGCCGTTCTATGCGCAATTTTTCATAAAGTGAGCGGAGTGTTTCAACATTAGGTTTCTTCAGCCTAATCTTCTACAAAGTGTTAAATAAAAAATGCCTTCAACTTTTAACGATATAAAATAAAATTTTGCTATGGTGCTAAATTCATCTCTTAAGGTTAACCTGGGCTGCTATAGTCTCATAAAGTCTTAATTTTTTTTATGTTAATAGAAAATGCTCATCATGTTGACCAATTTTTCATAGCACGTGTGTGTTCTAACAAATAATTATCAGAATAGATTCTCTAGGAATTTCAATATAGATATATACTCCTATGTATTATACTACATAATACGTAGTAGTATTAATTATATAGTTTTACTTATAAGTTATCGATTCCAGTATAACATACAATTCTCAGTATATTAAATTTATATAATATTGGAGAAACATTAATATCCGTTTCAGTTTACAAAATAAACAGAAAATTTAAAAGAGGTACAGAGAATATAGAATATGTTTTAGAAATTATAATCTAGTTCGTGAAATACCACATAAAAATTGGTTTCAACATAAAATTAGAGACATCCAAAAATCTACTGTGTGACGTGATAGTTGTACGCACGTAGCAGGGTAGGAAACAAAGGGAACTTGGGAACCAAGTATTATGAAACTCCAATCCCAATAAGAGAATTTAATTTCCCAGTTTCTATCGAATTCCCACACCGCGCTTTCATCGTTAAAAGAGCTAGAAAATGAAAATATTAAATATTGCCGAAAATGCCAATATTGCCGCCGAGTAGGTATCGAACTCACAACGCTGCACGTTCCAAAGTAACCGACGAGGCCGTCGTGGCGCATGGCCATGAGAGCCTGGTCTTGCGCCACGACGGCCTCGTAAAGTACTTTTATTGCTATATTGTTTTAGGCTCACGCACAGGGGAACATGTAGAAAAAACTTAATATTAAGACATTCCGTTCTCATTTCTCCACCCAGTTTCTATACATTGTTTTTTTTTCACCTTAGGCAGAGGGAACCTAGTGTTAAGACACTAAGTTCCCCACTTTCTGCCGAATTCTGGAGGAACTCAACACCGCGCTTGTCCTCGACACCAGAGCGAAGAAATGGAAATATAAATTTAAGTAAATATTTCATCTCCTCGAGTGGGGATCGAATCCACAACCAGTCGGTTTTACAGTCACACTTTGTGCCCCTGCGCCACGACTGGCCTCCACACATTAGTTTTTATTCAGTTTTATTAGCGTCTAAAGAAATTCCAAGCCCCAAATCCCCATATATTATATAAACAAATCGAAACGCATACGAAATGCGGCGATAAATTATTTACAAACATATTCACGTTATTTATATTTGTGGCACACTAGTGTTTGTACGTGACTTTGTTTGTATTGAATATTCTTAGTAATACCATTTTAGTGAGCGCTACTTTAAAATTCAATGTATAAGGAATATTTGAATGTAAATATTGAACGCTGTGGAGTGAGGCCGTCGTGGCGCAGAAGCACAATCGTGTGGTAGTAAGCACGACGGTTATAGGTTTATATTCCAATCAGGGTGATGGTTTTTTAATATTTTTATTTGCGGTAACAAAACAAGGAAAAAAAAAACTCTAATTAGGACACGGAATGCCTCAAGAATTGTGCGAAAAGTGGGGAGCAAAAGTGTCTTAGTAGGAAATTGAGTGCTTTAACATTAGGTTCCCTCTACCTACCTTTTTTTGTGCGGTATACAGCGTGAAGCGAAAGAAATATCGTATGCACCACGATCTTATTGTAGGAAACCAGAGCAGATTCACACTGTACAACTTATTGCAGGTCATACAGATATAATCTAATTTTAAGACGTTACGTTTTGAGTAACGGAATTTAACATCCCACATTATCTTGTTACCAAAACGAGTAAATGAAAATATTAATATTTATTTCTTCAAGTCAGAATGGAATTCAGAACCATCACGCTTATTACTTATTTACTTACTTACTAATCAGAGAGCACGGAGCACTACGGCGCCTACGGTCTCTATCTCTTTGGCCTTGTCCACTGTCATCAATATCTTCTTTCTTCTCGTAAAAAGCATGAAGACCAGAAGGCATGTATGCTCTCCGGTCTTCATGCTTTTTACGTATCTTTGATTCTACGATTTGAAGGTCAACCGAGGTCTCCACCTCTCTTACCGGTCACTTTTTCATAATATATATTTTTTTCCCATTCCTTCATTACTCATTCGTTCGACGTGCCCAAACCAGCTGAGCACGTTCTTCTTCATTATCACCGTGACATCCTCGCTAGTACCTGCCTGTATATCTCTCCGCATATCCTACGAAGAGATCGCATCTCCACAGTATTAATCTTTCTTTCATTCCTTTCTGTAATACCTACATTTCGCTGCCGTATAACAGCGTCGGTACCAACACTGCATTGTGTACGGCCAAACGCGCAGCTATACTGACATTTCGCCGTCTCATCAATGCAGCTAAGGCTCCATTCACCCTGTTACCGGCAGCAATACACCTTTCCACATCTATCTCATATCTTCTATCTCTACTGAACATACTTCCCAAGTATACCACATCATTCACTTGTTCTAATATCTTACCATTTACACTGATCTTGCATTCCGTCCATACTACATTTCTTTCAAATACCAGAAGCGCTTATTACTATTAAAGAATATAATTCTCGAATAAACCTAAATCTAATATATAACTATATAATTCGCCAGATAATAAATTCTATGACCACACACACACACACACACACACACACACACACACACACACACACACACACACACACACGCACCTCGCTACCGTCAGAGATAAGGGACAAGAAGGTAACGACTAACGACCGGCAACTAAATTAAACGGAAACAGTTAACGAGGCGTTATCTCGTTGGGTCGCACACTTTCTTGTGTTGTATGAAAAGTTTTATTATATGTATATAATATATTTATACGTACTATTTATAGAAGCGACCGTGGCGCAGTGGCACAAGTGTGTGACTGTCAACGTGACGGATTCCGGATCTAATTCTGGATCACAACCGGATTTCTAAATCTATTACATTCTAAATCTATCTATTTTATATTACGTAAAGGTTAAAGAAATTTAAGCCCAAATTTAAAGTACATAGAAACTAGCCATTAAAAACTTAAAATCCTTTACAAATTGCCTCGTTACAATTTATAGTAAATTGATTAACCATCGTGGTGCAGCAGCACAGCGTATGATTATAAATTTCCGGTTTAATCGCCATTCGAAGATTTCTCCGATAATAAGACATAGCGCGGCTCTTAGTTCCGCAGCTTTACACGCAATATTTCGAAGATTAAGCGGTAAGTGGAAAACTACGCTCCGTTTTGCCTATCCTGCTGTATGCGGAATATAGCACAAAGTAAATAATAAAGATTTAAAACATATTTAATTCAAACAATAAAGTATACTACAAAATATTCAATATTCCTAAATAGCAAAATGACTTAAAAACCATTTCAACATATTAAAACAGTCAAAAGTTTTATATATATATTTAGTCTCCACAGACGGTCCCACTAATTCCGTTTAATCCCCGGACTATTCGACGTCCACGTTGAGAGACAGTAAATTACCGATCTTCCACGTCGCTACCTCTTAGTTACGGGCCGGTGGCGCAAAATATTAAAGTTTTATAAGTAATAGTATAAATAAAGGCTAAGCTCGGCGTTGAGTTCCGCCACTCGACACGTAATGTCTCGAGAATTCTTGGTCTTAATGGGAAAGGGAATGTTGATAATTTAATATAAGGATAATAATTGTATTGAAAATTAAATAAAGCTATTCCATTATGTGCTTTATATCTTGTTGTTCAATTGCTTTGCAAAATTGAAAAAAAATCTATAATTATATAAATAAATAAACACTTATTAAACTGTTCACATTCATTCATTAAGAAAAGAAAAGAAAAAAACATCAAGTTCAAATAAATAAATAGTTAGGTCTTTATATATTAAATGAATTCTTCATTCATACATTAAACATAGTATTAAAATACTCCATTTCCTATCATCCGGTCCCCAATTTTCGAAACATTGCATTTTGAATGGCAGAACTCAACATAGTTAGTATATAAAATATACATATGTAAACAAAATAAGAATTTATTTAATATTTTTTACAAAGAAAACACTCATTTCGCAGAGTACATTTCATGAAAAGGTATAAAATATTGTAAAGGGTCGAAGTTATTATATTTTTACAGAGCATTCGTACATTTGGCTTTTACTTTACAGCGCGAGTACCTTCTAACCGAGTAATAACATTAAGAGAAATGACTAATTTGCATTTGTCACTCACTAAGAAAATTATAATTTTCCACTCGGTTACAGTTGGAAAGCATTTTGTTGTATTAAATTAGCTGGTTACTTACTAAATTTTGCGTTTTCATATAATCTAAAATAAAGCGCGACGTTGAGTTACGCAACTTAACTCGCAATTACTAAAATTCAAATAGAAAGTGCAGAAAAGCATGGGCACAAAGTGTGACTCTAATACCGACTAGTTGTGGGTTCGATCCCCACTCGAGGAGATTAAATATTTACTTAAATTTATATTTCCATTTCTTCGCTCTGGTGTCGAGGCTAAGCGCGGCGTTGAGTTCTGCCACTCAACACGCAATGCTCTCAGAATTCGGCAGAAAGTGGGGAACGGAGTGTCTCAACACTAGGTTCCCTCTGCCTACCCTGCTGTGTGCAGGATACAGCGTGAAACTGGAAAAAAAAGTGCAGAAAAGAATGTCTTAACTCTGCGTCATGTGCTATAATATATGGGGAGAAGTTTTAAGCTAAAATAAATTAAGTATTTAAATCGCCTTTACAATTATTACGATGATTGCAGTTCAAATATCACTCGAAATATTATTTCTTTTTTAGTTTCACATTGTATTCCGCACGTTTGCTACGTGGCAGGCAAAGGGAACATGGGAACCTATTGTTAACACACGTTCTCCATGCAGATTCCGCCGAATCCTTGATACATTGTGCGCTAATTGGCGAAACTCAACGCCGCTAGACTCTATATTAATATTTTTTTTTTAATTTTACGAATATAAGTGAATAACCATACTACAAAATTATACATACCTATATTCTACATAGAAATTAAACCATCCGTATTAGCATTACCGTACATAACGGGAACTCCAACAAAACTTGATAAAGCTGATTCAAGCTCACGTTTCAAACTGCTTGCTGATGGGATAAAGACGTTTTAATTTGTCTTTAATCACCTCTCACCTTCCCTCTGCCTCCCTTTGTGTGTATAAAGTTGTACCGGGAAGTTTGTTCGAACAGTATTTATTTAATTTTGTATACTTAATTAAGATGTGATAACAATTAAATAATTAATTGATGGAAGTTTAAGATATAACAGCCTTCATATAATTGGGCTGGATATTTTTTAAGTTTGACGTTTTATTGCGTGTTGAGTTGCAGAACTCACCATCGCGCTCTGCCTCGACACCAGAGCGCAGAAATTAAAATATTAAATATTTCATTTCCTCAAGTGGGAATCGAACTCACAACCTGTCGTGTTAACAGTCACACCATTATGCCTTGCGCCACGACTGGTCTCAGGTAAGATATTCAAAAATAATATAATATGTTTACGTGAAATTTTAAGATATCAGTTAAATAATTAGGAATAATAAAATGTTATCATACAAAACTTAAGCTGTGTATGAAGTTACTCAAATTGACGAGACATTGCGTGTTGAATAGCGCAACTCAACGCCGTGCTTTGTGTAAAAACAGAGAAATGAAAATAGTATTAGCCTCCAAGTACAGTAGACGCTGTCCTGCTGCGTCATTATGATCAAATTACGAATAACTTAAAAAAAAACTTAGCTCCATATATTAATTAATAAATTTATACAATATAGTACAGCGGTTAGATCTTCAAAAATCTTCTCTTCCTCACAATCATCATATGAAACCATCATTAATATTAATAAACGTCTAAACTCCTTGCAATATCGATATCAGATACGAGACGAAGGAGGTCGCCAAGTTAAGGTCAAAGCTTGAGGCGTTACACAAAACGTTAATTAAGTTATTGAAACTCGGATAATGGAATATCGATTATGTGCTTAAGGCTACTTTAATCGATTTGATTAAAATTTACATGAAACATCGCCAGATTGTCAAAATTAGTTTACAACTAATTAGCTCTTGGCCTAGAATTTGTATAATATATAATTTCTGAGATCTAATTTTGGTTTTTAATATTTTAAATTTTAAAGATGCGATTTGTAAGCCCCAAGCGCTCTGATACTAGCCCATACGATCTCATCAATATTCGTCGAAATTCTAATACGCTTGCTACAATTTATTTATGTTGTTAGAGTCTCTCTGCCAAGCCAAAAATAGTGCTTATTATGATTGCTTAGAAAATTATATTCATTAAATATTTATAGAAAAATTAAATCAGTTTCACACTCTATCCCGCATACATCAGGGTAGTAGGTAGGACACTAGTTTTAAGACACTCCGTTCCCCACTTCCCTTGGTGCTAGAGCGAAGAAATGAAAATATTAAAAAATAAAAATTCATTCCCCGTCGTCGCATTACAGTCACACATTATCTTTATTTATTTTTTTCAAATAATTTTAACTAGTGGTCTGAACGCGACTTCGCCTGAAGCGATCTAATTGTAATATTATAGACCAATTACACAAAATCTTTACATAAATTGATACTACAGTAAAATAACAATAAAAGGATAACGTACTTTTGCTAATTTTACAATTTCAAAAAGCAAAATATAAATTCTATTTTGAATAATTGTTTAACGTAATTGGTGACGCGATGTCACTGTACGAGTTGGTGCTAAAGCTCTGGAACGTACGTTCGCGATACTCACAGACATTCACGTCACCAATGGCGGGTTAAGCCATCACGCTGTATCCTGCACATATTAGGGTAAGTAGAAGGATAAGACACTCCATTCCAAATAAGACACTCTAGCTCTAGCAGGGCGAGGAAATTAAGATATTAAATATTTTAATCCCCCGAATAGGAATCGAACCCACAACCTATCGCATTTAGGTACAATCGCACGCTTGTGTTCCTGCGCCACGACTGACCTTAAATTTATTATAGTTATAGTTCTAAGCTCAAAAAAAAACAAAACATATCCGGTAAGCTATTTAAATTTAAAAAAAATATATCATACATATTTATTCACATTTTCAAAAGCTCTACATTTTATTCAGTTTATTAAAATAAATCATTGAATAGTATTTCTGAATAATCCATTTTTATAATAACCACTTTCTATAGAACAGATTACTCTGAATGCACCTCTAAAAAAATATATTCATACAAACGAACGTCAACGTCCTTTGAAATGACAAAATCAAATTTAATAAAAAACTATGTTACCTCTAAAGTGAAAAAATGAAATATACAAAAATTTTGTTCCTTATTTTCAACCACATTTTTAAAACGGTGCGGGTTGAGTGGCGGAACTCAACGCCGCGTTCGGTTGAGTTACTAACTAAACTGAACGCGGCGTAGTGAGGAAATTTAAACAATTCATTCTCCCGATTAGTACTACCCACTACCGTTGCGTATACAGATATACTCCGATGCGCCAAGACAGCCACACACTGACTACATACCATAGAATTTATCATACCGTAACAAGTACTCGAGTGATATTTAAATAACTTTGACTTGAATTGAGTTATTAGTGACTTTAAAAGTTTGAACACCATCATCATCATTATCATTATCATCATCATCATCATCATCAACATCATCAACATTATCATCATCATCATCATCATCGTCAGCCTGCTGACGCCAGTGCTGAATGTAAGCTGCCCCCAAGGATTTCGATGAGAATCGTTCGAGTGTCTCTAATTCGAATATTCGAGTCCAAAATCCAAATAATTTTTAACAAAAAACAAATACTTCGAACAGTAAAATATGAAAATTTCTGATTTATATGATTTTCTCATTTTTCCATTCAATTAAAATGGAACTACATGGAAAGCACCAGCTTTCAAATAAAAAAAAGAATAATCAAAATCGATCCATCCAGGCACAATGAAAAAAAAACTAAGTCAACATTAAAGAAACGAATCACAATCAATAGAAATAAGCAAAGCTTAGCGTATTTTTTTAGTCATTTCGATTTTCACCTGCAATTGGTTTCTTTTTGATTCAAAAATAAAGTGTAAAACTGCTGCACAGCGAAGTAAAATATGTCCCGAGAGAGAAATGAGACGCGCCATTAACTAAACAAACTTTTATGAAAACGAACGGAAAGCAATCAGTTATTATTATTTTTTTTAAATTATTCTAAAAAATGACTTTGTTTATTTTTTTTAGTTAAATATCTAAAATCTATGTTTATACTTATTATTATTAAGCTGAAATCTGAATACTTATTATTAAGGTTGAATGCGATAATCTCAGTAACTACTGCTAACAAAAAATTATATAGTGGTGTTTATTTATCGAAGAAGCCTAGACCTATAATAGGCTATATTCTTTATCACGTTACTCTTTCTTCTCTTTTCTGTCTTCTCTTTTTTCGACTTTACTCACTGTACCTGTGCCGCCGTCTGACTTATCTTGAATATTACTTAATTAGAAAACGTGTAAAAATTTGAATGTAGCGGGATTTGAATCCGCGCTTCTTTGGAAACCGCCCAAGCGCTCTGACGCACTAAGCCATACGTTCTCATCGAACTACGTTGAAATTGTTATACGCTTGTTAAAGCGTATTTATGTTTTTAGCATCTCTGTAGGGAGATTTTTACAAATTTTTCGCTACCCAAAGATAATTACTAAGAATTATCGTTTGTCAAGAAAGAATACATTTTTTTATAATCTTTTAACATTTTAAAGTATTATTCCACACTTAGAAAAGAAAAATACTTAATTAGGAAACGTATAAAAATTTTAAAATAGCGCGATTTGAACCCGCGCCTCTTTAGAAACTATAATAACATATTTTTCTTTCCTAAGTGTTGAATAACACTTTAAAATATTAACAAGTATTTAGAATGTGACATGCAAAACTCTTAGTTATTTTTATTTAGCGAATTAGACGAAGTCGATGGTAAGAGCTAGTTTTTTACAAACAATATCAACGGTTTCACTACAACATATTTGATATTACTTCTAAATCATTTTAATCCGAGTGTCCCTCAAGGACCTCACTTTATAGCTTATTTATCATAGAAAGTGAGTCTGACCCCGCGCTGGCGAAGAAAATCCTGTCTCTCGAGAGAAATGGAAACGCGTCATTAACTCAAGGTCCTCTGAGACGTGTTGCTTGGAGTCCGCCTAAATATTAGTATTGTATTACTTAAATTAGTGGAATAAGCGCTTTTAGGTTTTATTATAGCGATAATAGTTTAGTATTTTATACTAGCGGGGTTGCCGTTCTGGCTACAGAAGAAAAACAGAAAGAACGGAGTGCTAAACTCTCTGCGAGCCTTGTAACTTATTGTTAGTTACAATCTCTAATTTATCTATTCAGCTTCACGCTGTATCCCGCACACAGCAGGGTAGGCAGAGGGAACCTAGTGTTAAGTTACTCCGTTCCCCACTTTCTGCCGAATTCTTATATAGCTATATATAGTATATAGCAGCTTGTTAAGGTTAAAGCACTTCATTTCCTACTTTCAGCCAGTTTTCAAGACATTACTGTTGAGTCACAGAGCTCAAAACGGCGTTTTGATTCGTTACCAGATCGAAGAAATAAAAATACAAAACAATTGATTCCCACAGAATCGAACCCACACCGAATTATATAATTTATCAAAGAAATTTATTATTATATTCTCTATCCTCAAAAAACAGTTCAAGACAGCCTAAATGGCTTACATCTATTAGAGTGCTCGCTGGTGCCGCTACATACGATGATAAGATAAATGAAACTTCCCCAATATGTTAACAAACGCTGAGGTAGTTTTTGTTCTAACTTGCTGACAATTTGGCAACGCTCAACTTTACATATCGATTTAGCTTAGTTTCTCGGATGCCTGTGTGGAGGTTTTTTATTGATTACTATAAATAAAGAAAAGCTTTATTTTATTAAACCATTAAGTGATTTATAGAATAATAAGAGATATATATATATGTATATTTATAACATACATCAACATAATAATAGGCACAAAGTGTCACTATAAAATCGACTGGTTGTGGGTTCGATCTCCACTCAAGGATATTCTTGTAAAGTAAAAATACATATAAAGATATATATTCACCATCAAAGACTATCATGGCACAGTGGAACGGAATAGTATCTAACTGTAGACCATAGTTATGGGATTGACCTCCACTCATGGAGAATAAAAAAATTTTATTTTCCTGATCTGATAAAGCAAAAGTGCGGCGCTCGGTTCCGCAAGTTTTGTTCTACACCTAATATCTCAAATTCGAACCGAGAGGCTCTACTTACTACCCTATATGATGTTTAAAAGGTGAAACTTTTGAAAGTATTTATATATATAAATATTTCTTGCAATTTGTATAACTTTTTTTTAATGAACTTAAATTTTTTGTTTTTTATTTTGTTTTTAAAATTTTAGTAGTTAAAATTTTCATTTTATTTCTAATTTAAGTATTCACTTGTTTTAATTTTTTTTTATAACTGAAATTGTGTTTATATTATAAGACTAGCAACCCGCTCGCGGCTTCGCCCGCTTAAGCCACAAAATTATTTAATTAACACACTGAATTATGTTCGTGTTTTGATATACCTATAATGTATGTTTGCAACGCAATGAAGATTTTTAATGAGAAATTTATTAAAACTTTACATTGCATTTTCGTACCTCCCATGAGAATCTTCAATTGAATTTTTGAAATAAAAACACAACTTATCGATACTTACAATAAAATCCTAACTCATCGGTGTCTGTACATGGAAGATATTACAATTAACATTGTAATAGAACTTGGTCAGTTTGTCTGTTTGTCTGTGAATTTGTTTGTCTGTGAATCTCAGAAACGGCTTAACCGATTTAAATCCTTTTTTGTTTGCATTTTGGCAATCTGCCCTTAAATATTTAATATTAGTTTTATTTTAATCAGCTTCACGCTGTATCCCTCACACAGCAGGTTAGGCAGAGGAACCCTAGTATTAAGACACTCCGTTCCCCACTTTCTGCCGAATTCTGGAGGCATTGCGTGTTCTCGTTCTTTCGTGTTCTCGTTCGCTCGACACCAGAGCGAAGAAATGGAAATATAAATTTAAGTAAATATTTCATCTACTCGAGTGGGGATCGAACCCACAACCAGTCGGTTTTACAGACACACTTCGTGCCGCTGCGCCACGACTGGCCTCAACTGGACTTTATTTTAATCGGTTCACACAAAGTTAAATCAACATTTTCGGTCAAATTCAAGTCGTACTCATGTCCCGAGAGTTTCGTACCAGTTTCAAGAATGGAGATACACCAAAAGAATAACTAATTAAGTTGTCATTTTGTATCAAATTAAGTACCGAATAAAATTTGAACCTAATGGTTCTTTTCTGTGACACAAATACAATAAGTATTCAATTTTTGAAAAATAATTTTGGAATTTTTCTTTATACGTGCCGTAAATTTTAACTTCTTAACAAATTTCGTAATTGTATATCAACGGGAAGTACCTTATAGTTATGATAGAAAATGCGACAAAAAACGAAGCACGAACCCTCATATTTCATCGTCATTTGATTGCGATGATTTAGAAGATAGATTTTTTGTGCTCTAAGGGAATATAGACTTGAACATTGAGGTATCTAACCTTTAACCGATCTTGTACAAAATAGTCTTGATAGACGGACAGACGGACAAACAACAAAGTTATCTTATAAGGATTTTGAGGTATGTACCCTAAAATACCCTTGGCTCATACATACATGCAACATACAGGTGCAATAGTGCAATGTCGGTACGTGTCGCTTGTAAGTAATGAAATAATACTGCAGGATATTTTTATAAACAGTGTCAGAGCATTTTTTCTTGAGGCACAGTTTTTTAGAAGTTGCTCCCAAAAGTTATTTTTTTTATACGTTTCTTAAAAAAATATTAATAACATAAACGAACGAACGGACTGAAGAACCTATTCAAAATATTTCTTTGAATATTAAGTCATTCTTTATGACTGTGTTAAATAATTACGAATTAATCTAGACTGTTACTAAGGTAATCTTCACCAACAATTCAATTTAGTTTACTTTGTAGTTAGTACTATGAACAATTGTACTTTAAAAATACGTAAATTTATCAACAGTCAAATAAATAAGACGTTTCTAAAGTCATTCTTTTGGACTTACAATTGAACTGTAACCATTCGAACATTGTTAGAAAAATACTACTACGTTTATGTTAAATTTATTATAAGTATAGATTACACTTACATGACGTAATTAACGTTAAGCAGATAATAACTCAACAATATAATAATTTATTTCTTAATAATTTCTTTTTTTTTTCAAATATAAATATCTTTAAAACTTTAAGTACATTACTTTTTGATAGAGTGTAGCGGTAACCTTTCCAAACTATATTTTCTTTTATGCACAGCGCCATCTATTAAGATCCCATCACAATTAGTGATAGCGTTACGCGTATGGAAGAGAGTATCAAGATTCGTTAGTACCTATTTTGTCAATAGATAGCGTTACTGGTACCGATTTTTACTATCTCAAATATTAACTTCTTGAAAACTTAAATACTTATATCGTTTGATAGAGTGAAGCGATTACAATGAAATAAACACTAAAACATACCTTGATTTATTTGTAATGTTTATGTATAAAAGTTGCTTAAATTTATTGTGTACTTTTTACGTGATACGTGTTCACATAAACAGACAAACAGACAAACAGACAAACAGACAAACAGACAAAAATTCCAAAAATTCCAAAAATTCCAAAAATGTTAGAAATGGATTCTGTTAATTATCCTTTAACACCCTGGCTATTTTTTTTTTAATATTTTCAATGTACAGAAACGACTTTTCTTCAAATTGATTATAAGTATAGCTTAAGTTTATAAGCCTGTTTTTTAGTTTTTTAATTAAAAAGTCATTTTTTATTTGTTTTATTAGTTTAGATGTGAGCAACAACTTGAATACACAAAGTTAGCCTATAATTGAGACATATTTTGTATCAAAATATTGAAAAATGTAAATTATTGTAGTCTTAGTATGTAACGTTGGCTTCCTAATAAATAAAAATAAATAAATAAAATAAAAAAAAAAACCTCTAACTCGTATATACTCGTAAGTTAACAGAAACTTATCAAATAGTTGTGTAACTCGTACTGAGGTCTGGTTAAAACTTTTCTCATTGTTACCTGCCGGTTTGTATTGTCTTTTTAACATAATCAATAGATGTTGCACTATAAAGGGATATTTTTTTGTTTTGTTGAATAGAAAAGATAAAATTATGTTATGAAGAAAGTGAATACTTGGTAAGATCTTAGACTAATACCACAGGAGGTGTTTATACCTTCGGTTATACCTTCCACATCCTGAACCCACTATCCACCGACAGGCAATTAGAATAAAAAACACAACTATATTTTTGTAAAACTGTAATAGGTATTAAGTTAACAAATAATAAGTTAAATGTTTACAAAAAGGTAGTTTAAAATACTCAAAGTATTTTCTCTCTTATTAATAAAACATCTAGATAATTATCTCTAGTTATAAGCCTAGTTTAAGTAGCAGATAAATATAATAACTGCTGATTAGCTGATAATTATGAAAAAAATAATTTTTAACAAAAAAAACCGACTTCTAAAACGAACTAAAAAGTAAAAAATAATTTTATATAAAGCAAAACAAACAGGCTTAATTGGAATTGGATGTTGTAGTATGGTTGTTGTAGCATTAGCTTGATGAGAATCGTCGGAATTGGATGGCTACTATTGAGCTATTCATCCATTTGTCGCGCACATACCTTATGCAAATTTAAGACTTATGTGATTTTCACATAGATATTATTGTCAGAAATGGACCCCTAGCTTTCAAATAAAAAAAACATCAAAATCACTTCACGCAGTCAAAAATTCTGAGGTAACAAACATAAAAAAAAAAACAGTCGAATTGACCTCCTTTTCTTATAGACGTCGGTTAAAAAAATATTCACTAAAGATCACGATTCACGATGACCTGCCAATTAGACCTTATAATCATAAAGCGTTTTAAAATTTAATTTCATTTTGCCAAAGAATGTTTCAATATTTAGATTTTGAGAGTCATGGCCGTTCTTAATTGGTGCGTCAGTTTTACACAAAAACGGGTGGTGGTTGTAATAAATGGATGATCTTGCGTAAAATTTGGAGGATAGATCAATATACCACGAAGCGAGAATATTTGAATTTGAGACGAGTCTAATAACAGCTAGTGCATGCAGTAAAAAATAGTTATAATAAAAAAATCCGGTCAAGTGCGAGTTAGATTCGCCAATCGAGGGTTCCGTATCAATTTTAGGATCGTCTTACGGTTATTGTCTACAGGAAGTACAACATTATAAAAGTAGACAAACTTAAATTTGTGCATGTATTTTGTATGATATGAACTACAATTATAAGTTTGTAATATTTTTTATCTGTAACCTAATATATATTATATTGAATTGTAACTGATCGCTGTCTATACATAAAAGATATATGAAAAAATTATATCTATAAATGTTTGCTTATAGTCTGTCCGTTTATGCACGTTAAACTCAGAAATGGCTTAACCGATTTACTGAAATATTATTTTCCCATGTAAATATATATTGTTTTTCAAAAAATAATATTCATTGATAGAACATGAAAGTAATTGAGATTCGTAAAAGAATAATTGTGTGTGTTATGTGTGTTCAAGCGGGCAGCACCACGAGCGGGTCTAATATTAATAAAAAATTGTAAGCAACTACAGAAAATGCCCCGTAGATTTTTATTATCCAACACTACAGCGAATATTGTTTAAAAATGTATGTTTGGACGTACGTATTAAAAAAAATCACCTTCACACTGTATCCTGCACATAGCAGAGTAGGCAGAGGAAATCTAGTGTTAAGACATGCATTGCATGCGCATTGCGTGCATTGCGTGATGAGTGGCAGAACTCAACGCCGTGGTTTGCCTCGACACCAGAGCGAAGAAATGGAAATATACATTTAAGTAAATATTTCATCACCTCGAGTGGAGATCGAACCCACAACCAGTCGGTTTTACAGTCACACTTTATGCCTCTGCGCCACAACCGGCCTCATATGTATTCATTTTGTATTAAATGAAATATTCAATGCTTTTTAATTATGCTGCGAATTTTATTAAAAAGTTCATCAAAAACGATGCGCAAATGTTCATATTTTTTGAAAGCGTCGACTTAATATTTGCTCCACGCGATCTCGAGATAAACAACAGACAGAAAGATGAGCAAACTGCTAGCCTGCAGCCTTCCTTGACAAAATAAACTATCCAATATAAATAAGTGTGGAAAAACACTTTAAAAATGTTTAAAAACATCCAATATACAAGTAATTCTTCAATTTTAACCAGCTATCTTTGATATTAGTGTAGATATAAATTAAAAATGTAAGGAGAAAATCTAATATGATTCCATTTAGAGTAAATTATATTAAATTTCAAAATAAATCTGATAAAAGAACAAATATATTTGAGAAAATATTTACAATGAGATAACAATACCGCCCCGATTCCTTTACACAGTTATTGTATTAGAGTATTATTGTTATAGTACAGTGAGTATTGTTCTTCAAAGCAATATCTTTATTTTCTAATATCCTTCGACTTCGATGGTTTATTTTGATAGTATATAACTTAATAGATCTGTAAAGTTCTATTTTAGTCATGTTAATTATATTGAGGCCAGTCGTCGCGCAGCGGCACAAAGTGTGTCTGTAAAATCGACTGGTTGTGGGTTTGATTCCCACTCGAGGAGATGATATTTACTTAAATTTATATTTCCATTTCTTCGCTCTGGTCTCGAGGACAAGCGCGGCGTTGCGTTCTGCCACTCAACACGCATTGCCTGCAGAATTCGGAAAGTAGGGAACGGAGTGTCTTAACATTAGGTTCCCTCTGCCTACCCTGTAGTGTGCGGGATAAAGCGTGAAGTTCTTTTTTTTAATTATATAGTAATATTAAAAGGTCAATGTGGCACAGCGGTACAATAATCTCTGACTGTTAATACGCCGGTTATGGGTTCGATGACTACTAAGATGTATGAATTATTTTATAATTATTAAGCAAACGTATAAAAATATTAACGTAGCGGGAATTGAACCCGCGCCTCTCTGGAAACCGTCCAAGCGCTCTGATCATCTAAGCCATACGTTCTCATCAAGCTACGTCGAAATTCTTATAGCTTGTTACAACTTTAAAAATGTTAAAAAGTATATAATAAACATATTCCCAATTTAAATTTTTATAAATAGAGTGCTTAGAAAGTGGGGCATCTAGCCACTGGAAAATCTATCCTGGTTTATCCTTGTATTGATGGCCTCTTTATTTTCATATTTATTTTCCGAAAAATTCTATAAAAGTTATTACCAAGTCCAATATATTGTTAGACATGCAAAACATTGTTTCTTGAAGCCCGATACAGATTCTTTGTGAAGTTGCCGCAAAATTGTTAAAACGTAGCGCCTGCTACGAACTTTGCGAGTTATTTTGTCATATTATAACCAAACCACGGAAACTTGATACGAGGGGGAAAATGAGACAAACTTTACTGAATGGATTTTTAATTTGAGGATTTTTTTTCTTTATATTTTTAACATTTTCTTTCAAAGTGTAATGTTCCATACTACGGCTTTCCTTAGGTTGACAAGAATGTATGGCTTAGAGATCAGAATGCTTGGAAAGTTCTCAACAGGCAGAAGTTCGAGTCCCGCTATGTTAAAATACTTCATTTATTTTAAGGGAGGCAGTCTATATTTAGAGACATTGTGTATTGAGAAGCGGAACTGAAGGCTGCGCTTTTCCTTTCCAGAATAGTAGAGTAAAAAAATCGATATGATTATATCCAATCGGTACTATATTTGGAGGGTGTTTCCTGTATCTGTAGTCACAGTTTCCTCGGGCACTAAGAAGTTGTCTCATGTTATCACGGCTCGTAGTTTTTTTCACTTGATCAAGCGGGTGAAGCCGCAGGTAAAAGTTACCCAGTCAGATAGCTTCGTCACGACGCAACCTTTGAATTTTATTAGAGGCATAATTACTCTTTATAACTTTATTTTAAGACTCTTTGGAATTAAGTTGGATATTGTAATTATTTTTCTATTAAATGTTCATAAATTTAATTAGTTATTATCGTAAAATGGCTGAAATGTTGTTTTTAATATCTTCTGGTATCGTATTTTTTAAAAGTAGCCTTCAGGGAATAAAAGAATAAATATTTTTTATAAAAATTTAATAACTATAATAAAGTTGTTATATATTGTTTTTTAGGGTTCCGAACCTGTTGTTGTTGTCCGTCCGTCTGGCTGTCTGTCAAGAGCCTTTATTTCAAGAAACGCTTGGAGATAGTTTTGTGATAGTTAAAATACTAGCTACATACTGAGATCTATATCTGAGAGGCGCTGTGAATACTAAGCCATACGTTCTCGCCAAGCTACGTCGAAATTTTTATACGTTTGTTACAACTTATTTATGTTGTTAGCATCTCTGTAGGGAGATTTTTACAAATTTGGTGCCTGGTCGGTTTCCAGGAGGCGCGGGTTCGATCCCCGATACGTTCAAATTTTTATACGTTTTCTACGTAAGTATTTTTCTTTCCTAAGTGTGGAATAACACTTTACAAAATGTAAAAAAAATATGTCTACATTTACTTAAAACAACGACATGGTTTATATCGCAAAAAACGCGTATCTAATATCAGCACTATAAAGTGAATCAAAATTAATAGGGTACTTCTGGTTAACCTAGAATTACGAAATTTGACAGTTAGTATCTTCAGGTAGTACTTGTTCAGGTAAAAACCTGAAAACTACACATTTATGGTTAAATCTTTAAAAAAAGCCGTAAAAGGGCGCAAAATTTGGTACTAAAGCCGCTAGTTCAAGCGAGGTATCAGATGAAAGGGCTTTGGCTAAGCTAAGCTTGAAGAAGGAAAAGCTCCAGACCTTAAATTTTTATACGGAACACTCGGTGGGCGAGCCCGACACGCGCTAGTTTGTACGTAGCCACGATTCTGTGACTTTGAATATTAATATAATTAAAATAAGATTGTTCCAACATGCACAGCCATTTGTTACGTCGTCCAAACAACAAGCGAATTTGAAGATGTAAACAGAAATTCCCCTTTTTTCTCGTTTCCGTAGAAGTTTTCAGAAATCCTGATTTATTGCTCCTCTACGCTCTCTACCGTAAGTTAGAGTTATATGCTATATTTCAACTTTCTAAGTTGATAGTTTTGTCTCTTCATTGTATGTAAGTCACTCAGTAACAAAAGAGTTTTATATATGTACGAAGATTACCAGTAGATTTGAATACTTAGTCTCCTTAGAAGGTTGAAGATCTTTGATAGTTGTATATATTTTGTACGCAGTATCTCGCACAAAGCTGCCTATATACCGTAGTCAAAGGGAACTTCGGAACCTAGCGTTAAGACACTATGTACTCTACTTTTTCGGCGAATTTTCGAGGCATTATTTATTGAGTGACTCAACTCCTCTTCGCTTTCACACATTTCGCCGAGTGGGAATCGAAGCCATTATTTGTCGGATTCACAGTCACATACTTCTGCACCTATCTTCGGCCTCATATTATTATGATAATAATATAATTATAAAAATTATCAAATAGATTTAAATTTTATATGTTTTTGTACACGTTTTAAAAATAATTGAGGATCAAGTTTTTCCTCTCATACAAATATTACCACACATTCAATTCTCTCAGTACTTGGAAACAGGGTAAGTTTAGCTATTTCGAGTCTCCTGCGAGGATTGCTCCCGACGACTTTGTTCAAACTTTTACTATTCGAATTGAAAAAAATGTTTATTATAATTATTATGAACATATTTAACAAAATTTCTAAGAAATGATGATGATGATGATTTTATAATTAGAAAAGGACTATGTAAAATTATACACCTCCACATAGTACTTCACGCCAAAACAGTTTGGCCTCATATGGAGTACTGTTCCCATCTCTGGGCTGGTGCATGCACTCCAGTATCAGCTTGAACCATTTGATCGCATACAACGTAGAGCCGTCCGAATCGTTGGGGACCCAATGATCTGTACAGGGCTTGACACTTTGGCTTTGTGTAGAGATGTCTCCTCGCTGCGCGTTCTCTATCGCATTTATCATGGGGAGTGTTCTGGGAAACTGCTTGACCCGTTATCTACTTACGTCACAAACTCAAGTACCATACCATCTGGAGACGTGGCTCTAAACTACTGTGCGGTTTATTTGAAACTTGCTTTCTCGCGCCACTCTACTGTGGAATGGCCTACCTGTGATAGAGATAGAGTCTATCTCCATCTTAAAGGACGGCAATGCACCTGTAGCTTCTCTAGTGTTACACGGGGTCGTGGGCGACGGTGATCACTTACCATCAGGTGATCCGTACGCTCGTTTTCCTCCTCTTTTTCCATAAAAAAATCACCTTTTGTGCCACATCGGCACTATGGACATATTTACGTTGAGCTCAATGCTGGTAAATCATTAATTCCATTGATACCAGAATTATTACTATGGACGTATCTATATTTAAAATTATAAAAACCAATAAGAATTCTTGTCTGGGCCCGAGATTAAACTGGGATAACCCTCTATTCTTACGTCATTCCGACGCATTAGGATGCCTGTATATTATTATATTACACCAGTATGGTTAGATGAATTCCACAGATTGGCGAATAAAAAAAGACGGTATTTACCCATTATCTATTATATCTTAGCTTAATGTGAAAGAAATATTTCATAATGTGAATCGAAAATTGTCTATTTTCCGATTACTTTAAAAAAAAAGTTCTTCCAATATTTTTATGTTAAAAGTATCAAATAAAATGTTATTCCACACTTGGGAAAGAAAAATATTTATTTAGAAAACTTATAAAAAATTTAATGTAGCGAGATTTGAACTTTTAGACGGCTTATTATACGTTTTCTAAATAAGTATACTTCGCATTTGCTTACAGAATTGTATTATATTTAATTTTTTCTCTTACCTAACCCTTATTTGGTGATAAAGTAAACTTAGTAAAATACAATATATTTACACTTTCTTAAAAAAATATAAGACTAACGTTATTGTAACTATTCTTTAGTGGACAAAATTTGTATTGTCATAAACCTTTCTATTTTTGTAGTACTTGAGACGTGGCTGAATGAGATCTGTGTCAACATCTAGGTTTTGATACATTATTGTTATTTTATGTAAGTGAAGCCTTATTTTTATTTATTTAAAGAAAACGTAAGGGTTGTAGGTTCGATTCTCATGCGGAGGAATTAATGATTTTTATTTCCCTGCTCTGGTAGATAAAACGAGGTGATGAGTCAGGTCAAATAAAGCTCAAAACTGTAACCTAACTTAACCAAAAAATCAAATCAGCTTCACGCTGTATCCCGCACACAGCAGGGCAAGCAGAGGGAATCTAGTGTTAGACACTTCGTTCCCCACTTTCTACCGAATTCTGGAGGCATTGCGTGTTGAGTGGCGCTGAACCTCGTCACCAGAGAAGAAATGAAAATATAAATTTAAGTAAATATTTCATCTCTTCGAGTGGGGATCGAACCCACAACCAGTCGGTTTTACAGTCACACTTCGTGCCGCTGCGCCACGACTGGCCTCCACATGACATATATAATTCTGTTTATTTTTTAATGAGGCTCGAAAAAAGGGTTAAAAAGGAAAAACAGCCTCAAATTATAACCCAAATTACTCCAAGTAACGTATGTTCATTCTCATAAGGTGCCACGCGGTACATAATGTTTGTAAAACAGAATAGGCAAAAAAGAAATATTAACAAAAACTCTGTTTTCCATCTGTATGAAATATTAACATAATTTGCGATGATTGCGGCCGCGAGGTGGTCATTAGGCGTCATTAAGTACGAACGGGGCGGTGTATGGCCGTAATAATCTAAGGATAAAAGTACATTATATATAAATAAGTATAACAAAAACATAATTCACCTTGGCGTAGTTTTTTTACCTTCCCACTGTATCCCGCATATAGCAGGGTGAACAGAGGGAATCTAGTATTAGACGTTTCCCACTTTCGGCCGAATTTTGGAGTAATTGCGTGGTGTGGCATAACTCAACGCTGCTCTTTACCTTGGTATGAGGCAAGAAACGAAAATATTATTAAATTAACATTTGTTAATTTTGTTCCGCCAAGTTAGATTCAAATCCACGACCATCGCGCTTACAGTGACACGCTTGTGCCATAGCACTACGACTGCTTCAATTTAACGAAATTATCGCTATTAATTTCGATACAAGCAATAGATATCAGTTCAACGCACGCAGAAGAAAACGTATTTACAAAACAAAATATTTATCCTTTAGTTAATATAGAGGCTAGTCGTGGCACAGAGGCACAAAGTGTGACTGTAAAACCGACTGGTTCTGGGTTCGATCACCACTCGAGAAGATGAAATATTTATTTAAATTTATATTTCCATTTCTTCGCTCTGGTGTTGAGGCCAAGCGCGGCATTGAGTTCTGCCACTCAACACGCAATGCCTCTAGAATACGGCAGAAAGTGGAGGACGGAGTGTCTTAACACTAGGTTCCCACTGCCTACCCAGCTGTGTGCGGAATACAGCGTGTAGCTGATTTATTTTTTTAATTAATATAAGAATTGTCCTAATATATTATGAATTTATAAATCCTTACAATATTGTTCAATGGCTGTCGCTTATTAAAACCCTCCTTTCAGCCAAAGTATTTAAATATTTATAAAACACACTCAGAGCGTTCGATACTTATAATAAGCTTACGTCAATACCTATTAAGGCCGTACTTAAAATGAGTCTACATTTTTAATTTTTAATTTGCCTACATATATTCCATGTTTTCCAATAAATAGAAAATTAGGGTAATTGGAGTGGAAATAATCTCTTTCTTAATATGTTGTTTAATTACGGTGTTTCGAACGTACTAATTGAGTTGTATAGAGAACACAAGAAAGGAGATTGTATGGTAAAAAAGAGATATTAAAAATACACAAAAAGAGAGTGCATGTTAAAAAGGGATCTATCTAGTCAAAATACTTACTGGTTTTAAAAAATCATCGATGCGTCTTGTGTAGCTTCATTAAAACTACTTTTTTTTATTAAACTTTCTGTAATACGTGGGAGTTGCCTTATATTCTTTAATTTTTGTATCAAAATTGTGAATTACATATAAATATGTCGAGACCACCGTGGCGCAGCGCCGCAGCGTCTGATTATAAACGGCAGTTGTGGTGGTTCGATGTCCATTTGGGAGTATGAATTATTACCTTTTTCTCGTTGTGGTAACTAGACATTGAGTTCCGTCACTGAACACGTGATGTTTCGAAAATTAAAAGAAAAACGTTAAACGGAGTTACTTAATGTTTTATAAATATTTATTTTCTTTTTTTTTAATATCTTCACGCTTTATCCCGTCTTAAGTATCCTGCTTTAGGTGGGAGGAGACGGAGCGATTCTAGTGTTAACACTCAGCGTTTCCCACTTTCCGGCTAATTTTAGAGACCTTGTTGAGTTACGGAACTGAACGCCGAATTTTATCTTGTTGCCAGAGCGAGGATATGAAATGATTTATCCCCTCGAGTTTAAACTGAATCTGCCACCGTCGCGGTTGCAGTCTAACATTGTGACATGACAGCTTCTACATGCTCAAATATTGTCACCCAGTTTGTCCCATATTGCTTACTCAGTCAGGTAAAAAAAATACTTTTATCAAAAACCGTATACACGCTCAAAAACCAGGTAAAAATCCATTACGCAAAATACTTTTGAAACGAATCAAGACCGTTTCTCCATCAATCATCAGCTTTATAAGAATCATCTTAGATACCTCTTCATTTAATATTAAACGAAATTAAATTGTTCACTGGAAGGGATAAAAGATGTATCAAATAATGCTAACGTGAAAAGCTGTACTTCTTGCTGTCAATAGTAATTTTATCTAATATATATTGTACTTATTTTGAATAGCGTATTGAGAATCCCATCAAAAAATGAAATGAGAGCCAAGTTAAATGTTGTGTCGAGATCTGTGTTTACTATGGATAAAATTTAAGCTGTAAATATATGTTTACCCTTGCTATAAAATATTAAGTTTCTAGGTCACCTATTAGTAAGTTAGGTTTTTGATGAGTGACTAAGTCCCAAAAACGCCGGTTTTTAAACTTTAATATATCAATATGTGTAAAAATTAAATTGTTGAAATTTTATTTACATAACAGGATGAGGGGTCTTAACAAATATGCTAATTAGTAAATTATGGATGTAGACTAATTAATTTACGAGTTATAATGGGTTTAAAAGTATCTTGAAATTGTTCCAGTTTTTTGACTTGGCTGGACACGCTGGCGCGTGGCTTGATGAGTGATATAAAGAACATTATTTTCGATTCTTTATGTGGCCCAGTCTATGACAATAAATACGATGAGAATTAATGACTGAGGCCTGTAAGCCCGACTGGTTGTGGGTTCAATCTCCACTCGAGAAAATGAAATATTTATTTAAACTTATATTTCCATTTCTTCGAGACAAAGCGCGGCGTTGAGTTGCGCTATTCAACACGCAATGTCTCAAAAATTCGGCAAAAAGTGCGGAATGGAGTGTCTTAACACTAGGTTCCCTCCAACTACCTTGCTGTGTGCGGGATACAGCGTGAAGCTAATTTGATTTATGTCTGTGTTCTCGCTTTATGTGGAATAAAGTGAAAAGATACAACAAAAAAAATACGGCAATTCTAATTTCAATTTAAATTACATTCATCAATCTAATACTACAAATGCACAATGTGAGAACAGTAAGGTTTACTCTACTCAAATGCTCCTTCCTTTGTACAAATCGAATATCCGAGCGTCGCAGCTGCTCCACGCGACGCAAACACGCTGGACAAACACTACACGAACAACAACACTATGGTGAATATCCTTAAACTGATATATTTATTAGCCTTGCTTATTTAACGAATTTAAATAGTTTTGTTGTCGTTTGGGAATTAAAATTTTTGTAATATGTTCTTTTGATTCACGCAGCATCCCGCATAAAGCAGGTTAGGCAGAGGCAACCCAGCGTCAAGACAATCCATTTCCCACTTTCTAAAGATTTTTTGAGACATTATGTATTTAGTGGCGGAACTTAACGCCGTATTTTGTTTTATTACTGATTGGGAATCGAACTCACAACTGTTATGCTTATACTGTACCACGGCCTCGAAAATAAAGTGAAAAACAATGCACTTACTCCGTATAAGGTAGTTAGAACCTAGTGAAAAGAGATAAATTAGATATAATTGTGTTCTTACAATACGTCTTTGTTTATTATATTTTTGTATGTCCTTCATTTGGTTTTTTGGTTATCAATAATGATGTAATGTCATTTTAAAAACTGCTTGTCCGTAAAGTCGGTTTACGAACGATAAATTTACGTGATAGCATAGCATCCTATATATTAAACCAAGTTTTACTTTTCTTTATTTTTACACATAACTCTTGAGCAAGCTTTTAACAATTTGCGGAGAAAAAAAATCTCAATTTATTCATTGAAAATTTCTAATTTTTTAATTTAATTTTTTTAAATCTATTTCAGAATTACTTAAAAACCTATTCCATTGCATCATATAATGCCAACCGTGGCGCAGGGGCACAAAAAGGTGAATGTGAACGCTACTGGTTGTGGGTTCGATCCCCATTCGAGGAAATGAAATATGTATTTAAATTTATATGTAAAGCGCGGCATTGAGTTTTGCCACTCAACATGGAATGCCTCCAGAATTCGGTGGAAAGTGGGGAACGGAATCTCTTAACACAGTGTTCCCTCTGCCACTCTGCTGTATGCAGAATACAGCTTGAAGCTGATTCACTCCATTATACCACTGACAGTTATGAGATTACCAATATTACCAGATATTACCAGAAAAATCACATTTGTGATTGTAAAAGATTTGAAACCAGGAACGCGACGCCGTGTGCAATGTAACGTCGATTTGCCTCCTCCCGCTCGCAGGTGGCGTCTACCGTCATAATAATGTGGAACGTCTTTGAGAATATTAAACAAAATTTTACCAATATTATATTCGGGAGGAATTTTGAGAATCTGTAGATTTGTACAAACATATGTATTATTTATTTAACTACAGTGTTTAGTTTAGTTTCCACACTTGGGAGAATGATTTATTTTCATTTTATTGTCCTGGTAAAAAGACGATGTGCGGCGTTGAATGCCGTCACCAAACAGACGATATCTTGTAAATTGAGTGGAAAATGGAAAATTAAAATTTTCTTTGCCTACCCTGCTATATGCGTTAAGATACAGCGTGAAACTAATAACAAATATCGGTAAAGTGTGAGTCGGACTCACCCACTGAGGCTTCCGTACCAATTTCAGGATGGTAAGTCAACGGGAAGTACACTGTAGAACCCATAAAAGATGACATACTTAAGGTTGCAGGAATATACACTTATTTTGTATAAAATGAACAAATGTAAGTTTGTAATATTTTTTTTCTATGAAAAACCTTAACTTATTACACATACCAATGACAGACGGACAGACGGGTAACAGCATTAACCCAGTGTTGAGTGAATAAATAAATCCGAGGTAACTCTGACGGCAGTATAAGTACCTACAGTAGCTATATTACATGAAAATGATTAATACTATGTTAGGTCCAATGTAACGTGTGCAATAAAAACATATTTTTGAATTTGAACTAATAGCTATAAAATATTAGTACTAATAAAATTTACAAAAACGTTTTTTTTGGATAATTTTATTTCTTGTTATATTTTTATTTTGATGCCATTCGTACCGCAGAACCACAAGCGTGTCACTGTAGACGCGACAAGTTGTGGGTTCGCTTCCCGCTTGTGAATATGAAATAATAATGTTTTCGTTTTTCTCGCCCTGATGACGACGCAAAATGCAGCGTTGAGTTCCATCACTCAACACACAATGTCTCCAGAAATCGGCGAAAAATGCGAAAACTGAAGTGTCTTAACACTAGTTTCCTAAGTGCCCTCTGCCTTTATGTGCGGGATATGTAAAAAAGAAAAAAATGCGAAAAATAAAAAAAAAAGTGCAGGATAAGTAAAAAAGTAAAAAAAAAGTGCAGGATAAGTAAAAAACTAAAAAAGACAAAAATATATATCTCATGTTATATTTCTAAACCCGAATTCACTACCCATTAGTCATATTTTGTCAGAAAGCTGCAAAGTTACATATCTTATAACTTACACGTGTTTAGACGCCGCTCTGTATGACGCCCGCTGAATGCCGCCGCGTGATATATTACCTAGCGATCACATTTGTCAATGTTAAAGAAGAATATTTATCTTTATGTTTTAAGAATTTAGAAGCTGTTATAGCTTAGTAGTACAATGTAAACATGACGACTGTGGGTTCAATTCCTACCCCGGAAAATAAATTATATTCGTTTTCTCCTCGTTTTTTTAATAAGAGAGAGTGCAGCGTTCAGCTCCGTCAATTGACTCACAATGTCGAAAATCGAGCGAAATGTTGAGATCAGTGTCTTAATAGAACGTTCCCGTTGTGTAAGCTGCTTTTTGCGGGATACAGCGTGAAGTTAAAATAAAAGTCAATATTTAAAATATGCACTACTTTGCGAGAACGTTCTTTTATTTTCATTTAACAGTTTGAGAGATAAAATATAAACGGCACTCAGAGTTGAATGGAATTCTTTGCGGCTTCAACAATGAAAAACAAAGTATTTGTATTTTACTCTTTGTGAAATATTATGATGTTGAAATATATATAAGGACTTCGTGAAGCACTATTAGTAGGAGTGCTTTTTAAAAATTCGATTTATTTTTCTGTATTTTAAAAATATTTTTAGATAAAGAAAAAATCGACGGAAATTGTGGAACGAAAATATTTTAATAGAAAACAGAGTGTTGTAACACTAGGTTTCCATTCCCTCTGACTACCCAGCTAAGGGCGGGATACAGCGTGAAACTAAAAAAAAGAAAGAACTCTTTATTAATCAATGAGTCTGGTACAACTTTGATCTATATACATTTACGATTCTCCTCTAATTACGAGGTAAAGTGAGTGAAGGGTGAAGGGCGAATAACTAAGTATTTAATATTTCATCTTTCCCTCAGATGGGGCTCTCGTAGTAATTTACTCGAAGCTCGGCCCTCCAGAGATGTCAAGGAACAGAACAGAATTTTAAACAATTTTAAATTGTAATGCTGATTTATCAAACTTTTGCCACATTTATTATATTTTCACTTTTATTTTTATGCGTAAAATATGATTTTTGTAATTAAATTTAACTTCAGGTATCCCGAATATTTTAGGGAACCCGGGAACCTAGTGTTAAGACACTTTGACTTCCCACGCACCGCCCAATTTTAAGTAGCGGCGCTCAACGCCGCGCTTTATCTTGTTACTACAGCGAGAAAATGAAAATAATTCATCCGAACCCACAACTTAAAAAAAAATTAAACGGTTTTTAGTCCGCGGTTATATCCGAACTAAGTTTTCCATTTTGTCAGAAAATCCCAGTTTCATTTAAAGGGGATTCATGAAAACAGATTTGGAACTAATCGTTACATATCGCAAATTTAGATTTAAAATATTTGAAGCTTCGTCCTGCAATATGTTCTGATTTATGCAGTTTTGGCTAACACACGTTATTAAATTGTGGTTGTGGCTTAAATTGATATCTGCTATCAATTTTGATCAACATAATTTAATCATTATAAACGCTGGTATGCCATATCTTAATAATAATTACACTTTTTCCAAAATAAAAATTATATATCTATCAATTTCATCGAAATTAGTTTTTTTTGTGAGGTCAGTCGTGTCGAAGTGGTACAAAGTGTGACTATAAAACCGACTGGTGGTGGGTTCGATCCCCATTCGAGGAGATTAAATATTTACTTAAATTTATATTTCCATTTCTTTACTCTGGTGTCGAGGCAAAGCGCGGCGTTGAGTTCTACCACTCGATACACAATGCCTCCAGAATTCGGCAGAAAGTGGGGAACGGAGTGTCTTAACATTAGGTTCCCTCTGCCTACCCTGCTGTGTGCGGGATACATCGTGAAGCTGATTTATTTATTTTATGTACAATGGTGAAATTCAATTATTATGAATATAATAATTCCTCCGCGTTGGAATCCAACCCACAACCATCGTACAGGTAAACATTTGGGCACAATGGCGATGGTCTCTAATTGATGTATGAAAAAATGAAAAATTTTAAGCATTAATTGAGCCTGTCCCAATCTATCTATATCTGAATGGGGTTAGAATGAATGATAGAAGTTCAAATCGATACAGTCCCATATTGGTGGCACTTTGTGCCGCGGTATTGTGAATTATTTAAAGCTTGCGATACTAAGGCGTCGCTTACACTGTTTCCATATAACAAAAAACACCATTTTAAAAATGACAATTAAAGTTTGAAAGACAACACATATTTTATTAGTTTTAACAATGTTTTTTTAGTTTCTTACTAAATCCTGCACATAGCAGGGTAGGTTAGGTAGGGGGAACCTGGGAGCCTAGTGCTAAAACACTCCGTTACCATAAAGACCGATTATCAGAAATCACACAATATACAGAGAGTGAATGTGAAAGTGAAGTATGATATGATGAAAGTTAAAAATTAGTATTTTTAAACTTCCTATGAGATATTATTAGCATGAGGACCCCTCGGAGGGCATGTATGAAGAGGTTGATGATAGTGGACGAGGCGAAAGAGGTACGTAGAGACCGCAGCGTTTGGCGCTCCGTTCTCTCTAGTCAGAGAGAACGGAGCGCCAAACGCTGCGGTATAGTTCATAGGGGTAGTCACCCCGCTAGGGATAAAGCGTGAAGCTAGTTTGGTTTCGTTGTCTATGAAATATCGTGGTGTAGTGGGACAGCTTAATACTGAAAACGCAATAGTTGCAGGTTCAATTACCATTTTATTCAATCACTCTAGTAACAAGACAATGCGAATCATTGAGTTCTGTCACTCAATATGTAATATTTCGAAATTTGATCGAAAAGTGGAAACGTAGTGATCTTAAAACAAGGTTCCCTCTGCCTACTTTCATTTATATGCAAGATTCCGCGTGAGGTCAAAAAAATATGAGATAATATTTTTATATATTAAAGGAAACATAGCTTTATGACTGATTCTTTACAAAAATATATTCGAAAAACTGTTTGACAGGTGTGAAATATTTCCATTTTTGATGACGTTTGTAATGGAAAAGTCAAATTTTAATTGGTATTGTTATAATTTTAGGTCAGGGCTTCTAATTTCTATTCCTGGTTGATTAGACAGCGTTGTGTTACGTCACTTAACGCGAATAAGTTCAGAATGCGAGGATAATAAAGAATAGTGATAAGTGTCTACATTTTTTCGTAACACCATAGATTTGGGAGCTGTGAGTTTCATATGAGTTTCTAAAGAAAACTTCAAAATTATATAGTTCATAGGACATTTAAGACAAATTCTAATTTAAAAAAAATATCTAAAATATATATATATATTTAAACAACTAAATTGTACAAAAGGAAGTATTTGATTAGATCGTTCTAAATAGCCACATTGAGCTCTAGTAGTGAAGTGAGTGTAAATGTATTTCTAAGCGTCTCTGAAGTCCGTACTTGGAATGCAAGTCCCTGGCACTGCTCCGAGCTTAAGAGGATAAGTTTTTAGTATTTCTATTCGGTGTAATTTAATAAATTTGTTATTAAAAAAAACAAATATTAAACCTGAGTAGTATCTTTCACGCTGTATCCCGCATGTTGCAGGGCAAAAGGAACCCAGTGTTATGACACTCTGCTACTTACCTCCTGCCAAATTCTGAAGGCATTGCATGTTGAGTAGTGGAACTCAACGCCGTTAAATGTAATCATTCTTTCAAGAGACGACTGAATCCATAACCATCGTTAAAGACATCGCTATCGGCCTAGCAATGTATAAAAATATTGAAACTATTCTATAATATGAAACGGATTTACTTGTCTATATTTGAATATTGCTCGCGATCGCAAGCCGGCCGCCAATCCCACCAAATCCGGCGCGAATCCCATGTATAAAGCGGGAATTATTAAAAAAATGCGCAATCCCCGGGATTCGATGAAGCGATCCCGGTAAAATGGACGTACAAAATACGTTTGGGAAGTAAATTCAATATGAGAAATATCATCTTTTATACATGATGGTTGTAAGATCCATCTTCGTTAACAGCACCTACCACCGCCGAGTAGCCAGAGGGTCCTAGTGTTAAGACACTCCGTTGCTATTTTCCACCTAATTTTTGATATTCCTCGATCCCGCAATTTATCTTGTTACCAGAGCAAAGAAATGAAATCAATTACATCCCCTGAATGAGATTCGAATCTACATCTGTTGCGTTTGCAGTCACACGTTATGCTGCTATGTCACAATGGCGTCTAATAATCTCACCGGAATATTTGGCCCCTGTATTGAAGAAACGGCGAGAAAATTACGGAATATTCGCATCGTTATCTTTTAGTCAAGAATGGTAATCGTGAAGAAATGGAAATATAAATTTAAGTAAATATTTCATCTCCTGGTGGTGGGGATCGAACCCAAAACCAGTCGGTTTTACAGTCACACTTTGTGCCCCTGCGCCACGATTGGCCTCTACTTATCAACTTTTTTGGACTTAATTTATATAGACAAAAAAATTAAGTCCAAAAAACAAATATAATACTTTTAAAATAATTTGTCAACATCAAGTACACCTGTACCGGATCTGCGTCAGCGAAATATACTACCTGTCACCTTAGAATTTCTAATTTGCCTTATTCGAGGTCATCTTTTAATGAAATTCTATTAATAATTTATAAAATGGCAGTATTAAGGATCGAAATACTGTGCCATTTGAAAATTAATGAATTATTTTTTTTACATACTTCATTTAACGCTGCATTTTAACAGAAGTGTCTCAATAGAAACGGAATGTCTTAAACTAGGTTCCCACGTTCCCTTCGCCTATGTACAGCGTAAAACTAAAAAAAATACGTATGTTGATCAAACATTGTACGAGTTGTGAAGAGTTGAGCTCCTGTACGTGTGTTGTAAGTAGCTTGGAATGATTCGTGATTCGACCCAGGGCGCGTTGTCGGTTTTTTCTGGTACTTGCTGAACAAACTTTTGTGTGTCTAGAAACTGCGAAAAAGGCACATAAAACCCATAATCTATACTTATAATAAATCTGTAGAAAAGTCGTTTCTGTACATTGAAAATATTTAAGAAAAAATTAGCCAGGGTGTTAAAGGATAACTAACAGAATCCATTTCCAACATTTTTGGAATTTTTGTCTGTTTGTCTGTTTGTCTGTTTGTCTGTTTGTCTGTTTGTCTGTTTGTCTGTTTGTCTGTTTGTCTGTTTGTCTGTTTGTCTGTTTGTCTGTTTGTCTGTTTGTCTGTTTGTCTGTTTGTCTGTTTGTCTGTTTGTCTGTTTGTCTGTTTGTCTGTTTGTCTGTTTGTCTGTTTGTCTGTTTGTCTGTTTGTCTGTTTGTCTGTTTGTCTGTTTGTCTGTTTGTCTGTTTGTCTGTTTGTCTGTTTGTCTGTTTGTCTGTTTGTCTGTTTGTCTGTTTGTCTGTTTGTCTGTTTGTCTGTTTGTCTGTTTGTCTGTTTGTCTGTTTGTCTGTTTGTCTGTTTGTCTGTTTGTCTGTTTGTCTGTTTGTCTGTTTGTCTGTTTGTCTGTTTGTCTGTTTGTCTGTTTGTCTGTTTGTCTGTTTGTCTGTTTGTCTGTTTGTCTGTTTGTCTGTTTGTCTGTTTGTCTGTTTGTCTGTTTGTCTGTTTGTCTGTTTGTCTGTTTGTCTGTTTGTCTGTTTGTCTGTTTGTCTGTTTGTCTGTTTGTCTGTTTGTCTGTTTGTCTGTTTGTCTGTTTGTCTGTTTGTCTGTTTGTCTGTTTGTCTGTTTGTCTGTTTGTCTGTTTGTCTGTTTGTCTGTTTGTCTGTTTGTCTGTTTGTCTGTTTGTCTGTTTGTCTGTTTGTCTGTTTGTCTGTTTGTCTGTTTGTCTGTTTGTCTGTTTGTCTGTTTGTCTGTTTGTCTGTTTGTCTGTTTGTCTGTTTGTCTGTTTGTCTGTTTGTCTGTTTGTCTGTTTGTCTGTTTGTCTGTTTGTCTGTTTGTCTGTTTGTCTGTTTGTCTGTTTGTCTGTTTGTCTGTTTGTCTGTTTATGTGAACACGTATCACGTAAAAAGTACACAATAAATTTAAGCAACTTTTATACATACAAATTACAAATAAATCAAGGTAGGTTTTAGTCTTTATTTCATTGTAATCGCTTCACTCTATCAAAAGATATAAGTATTTAAGTTTTCAAGACGTTAATATTTGAGATAGTAAAAAACGACACAAGTAACGCTATTTATTGACTAATAGTAGGTACTAACGAATCTTGATAACGCAAAAAACGTTCTGTGGAGTTAAACACTAATTACGACGGGAGGAATATTAATCATTTTAATACTAAAGAATATTAATCATTTTAATACTAAAGATATAAGTATTTAAGTTTTCAAGAAGTTTATATTTGACATATTAAAAAATCGATACAAGAACGCTATCTATTGACCAATAGTAGGTACTAACGAATCTTGATAACGCAAAAAACGTTCTGTGGAGTTAAACACTAATTACGACGGGAGGAATATTAATCATTTTAATACTAAAGAATATTAATCATTTTAAATACTAAAGATATAAGTATTTAAGTTTTCAAGAAGTTTATATTTGACATATTAAAAAATCGATACAAGAACGCTATCTATTGACCAATAGTAGGTACTAACGAATCTTGATAACGCAAAAAACGTTCTGTGGAGTTAAACACTAATTACGACGGAAGGAATATTAATCATTTTAATACTAAAAAATATTAATCATTTTAATACTAAAGATATAAGTATTTAAGTTTTCAAGAAGTTTATATTTGACATATTAAAAAATCGATACAAGAACGCTATCTATTGACCAATAGTAGGTACTAACGAATCTTGATACTCTCTTCCATACGCTTAACGCTATCACTAATTGTGATGGGATCTTAATAGATGGCGCTGTGCATAAAAGAAAATATAGTTTGGAAAGGTTACCGCTACACTTTATCAAAAAATAATGTACTTAAAGTTTTAAAGATATTTATATTTGAAAAAAAAAAGAAATTATTAAGAAATAAATTATTATATTGTTGAGTTATTATCTGCTTAACGTTAATTACGTCATGTAAGTGTAATCTATACTTATAATAAATTTAACATAACATTGTAATATTTTTCTAACAATGCTCGAATGGTTACAGTTCAATTGTAAGTCCAAAAGAATGACTTTAGAAACGTCTTATTTATTTGACTGTTGATAAATTTACGTATTCTTAAAGTACAATTGTTCATAGTACTAATTACAAAGTAAACTACATTGAATTGTTGGTGAAGATTACCTTCGTAACAGTCTAGCTTAATTCGTAATTATTTAACACAGTGATAAAGAATGACTTAATATTCAAAGAAATATTTTGAATAGGTTCTTCAGTCCGTTCGTTCGTTTATGTTATTAATATTTTTTTAAGAAACGTATAAAAAAATAACTTTTGGGAGCAAAAACGTGCTTTCTACGTATATTCTGTATATCAATTATATATTTAACTAATAATATATGTTACTAATTTAAAAACTGTACAGGAGCTAGATAAGTTATTTTGCAAATAATATCGTGAGTACTAATCCAAATCAATTAATTATTAGTTAAGGCTGTTTGTAATATCTATATTTCTTAAAAGAGTAATCATGTAATTCAAGCGGACAAAGCCGCGAATAAATAATAAAATTATCGTTGTAAAATAAAATACAATTTGTCAAGAACGACGCACGCACATTTTTTTTTTTATCAAAGGGAGACCGCCGCATACGCCTCATTCCGAAATCGAGCTGTAGGTTTTGGCGGCAAAGTTCAAAGTTCTAAAATCTAAAGGTTTTAGTAGTATTTTTGTAGTAGTATGTGTTTACGTTATTGGTATCAAAGCGTAACTGCCTCACACGAAATATAGATATGATTAAACATCGTGAAATGAAAAAAAAAAAACTTACGTCTACACTGTTGCTTAAATTCTTTAGGTATGGAATTAAAATATTTTACCTATATGCTATTTCCGTAAAAGGAGCGCTGACGCGCTTCTCTTCTGTTCTTTGTTAAAGGCCAAAGTTGTGGCTGCAACGCGACTGGTGTGGGTCCGATCCCCACTTGGAGGATTGAATTATAATTTAATAATATTTTCATTTCGTTTAATAATATTTTAATTTCGCACATCAGTCACACATTATACGCAATATCTTAATCCTTACATTACAACATAATCTCATAATCTTACGCATAATCTTTACCCTGCTAAAGGCGGGATAAAGCGTGGATCTGGTTTTGACTTTGTGTGAACCGATTAAAATAAAGTCCAGTCCAGTTGAGGCCAGTCGTGGCGCAGCGGCACGAAGTGCAAGCACTCGAGGAGATGAAATATTTACTTAAATTTATATTTCCATTTCTTCGCTCTGGTGTCGAGCGAACGAGAACACGAAAGAACGAGAACACGCAATGCCTCCAGAATTCGGCAAAAAGTGGGGAACGGAGTGTCTTAATACTAGGGTTCCTCTGCCTAACCTGCTGTGTGAGGGATACAGCGTGAAGCTGATTAAAATAAAACTAATATTAAATTGCCAAAATGCAAACAAAAAAGGATTTAAATCGGTTAAGCCGTTTCTGAGATTATCGTGAACAAATTCACAGACAAACAGACAAACTGACCAAGTTCTATTACAATGTTAATTGTAATATCTTCCATGTACAGCCACCGATGAGTTAGGATTTTATTGTAAGTATCGATAAGTTGTGTTTTTATTTCAAAAATTCAAGTGAAGATTCTCATGGGAGGTACGAAAATGCGACCTAAAGTTTTAATAAATTTGTCATTAAAAATCTTCATTGCGTTGCAAACATACATTATAGGTATATCAAAACACGAACATAATTCAGTGTGTTAATTAAATAATTTTGTGGTTTAAGCGGGCGAAGCCGCGAGCGGGTCGCTAGTTATATATAAATATTGTTATTGAGGCCAGTCGTGGCGCTATGGCACAAATTGTGACTGTAAAATCGATTGGTTGTTTGTTGTGTGTCATTCGAGGAAATTGAATGGAAATACAAATTCAAATAAATGAAATATTTACTTAAATTTATATTTTCATTTCTTTGCTCTAGTGTCGAGGCAAAGCGCGGCGTTGAATTCTGCCACTCAATACGCAATGCCTCTAGAATCCGGCAGAAAGTAGGGAACGGAGTGTCTTAACACTAAATTCCCTGTACCTACCCTGCTGTGTCTGGGATATAGCGTGAAGCTGATTTTTGATTAATCTAAATGAAGTTTTAATCCACAACAAAAAAGGAACTATGATGAAAATAACAATACTATTAATGTAACAAAATAATAATTATTGGTATTGTTATATATGGTAACAGGAAAACATAATATATATATATATATATAGAATATATATAAATATATATATATATATATATATATATATATATATATATATATATATATATATATATATATATATATATATATATATATATATATATATATATATATATATAGAAGTAAGCTGATCATCAACTGTGTTTTATTTTTCCGCTAGAGAATGATAAGTTCATAGACATCGTTTTGACGCGCTAGTTAAAAATGTGATATTTAAAATACTTGAAAAAATATTTTCAATGTGAAATTGAAAAACGGTAACGTCTTCTTATATAATTATTGTATTAATGTTTATTAAAAATTAACAGAAAATAAAACCTTGAGAGAATTGACATTATTAATTTCCGTTGTGATTTTAAGTTTCTGGCAACAAGAAAAACCGCGGCGTTGAAATCCGCCAACCAATACGCAAAGTTTGAAAAAATCGGATGGTGCGTGGGGAACAGAGTGTACACTCGATTTAAATATTACATCTACTCAGCAGAGTAGGCAGAGGAAATACATATAATAATACGTGAGATGCAACGTGAACTTAACAATAATGATACAAATAAATATAATTAAAACTTATACCAAATTTCCACGTATACCCAAAATTATTTGACACCAAAAGACGGTACAAATTCTAACAAACTATATCAACAATTCAACATTTCCTTTGTTCCAGCAAAATTTCGAACACCAACTTGCATCAGATCCTGCATAAAGTTGCCAACAATACTATACTACTATGAATGTAATATATTCATATAACAAGCGGCGAGTTCTGAAGCTCATTTTATTACCACTCTAATAAACATTTGAAACTCAAAACAAAAGATGGATTGCCATTTATACGGTGTAACAGATTAGCTATACCTGAGTGCTTGTTGAGTGCTTTGGAGTCTTTATTGTTGAAATAGTGGGAAGTTAGGATAAATGGGGAACGGAGTGTCTTAAAATTTGGTTCCCTCTGCCTACATTGCTGTGTGCGGGATACAACAGATAGGGTAATCATTAGGTATGGGAAATAGTAAGAAGATTGATTGGAGTATTGAGATAGACTGTATTTTCATAAGAGTTCAATATAAGATTTTTATAATAAGTCCAAACACGGCCATTATACGCTGTTCCATCATGAAGTTCCATTTCATATCTTTTCCATAATCAAATCAGTTTCACAGTATTATTGAATTGTTATCAAAACTACATACAGCTGCTAATTTGCATTACAGCACAGCCACCATTTTCAGGTCCTTGTTGTCAGGAGTAATGAACAGAATATTTCAAAACGGGTCGAACGAGCACACACTCGATATGTTTGCTAGTAAGAAGTCCAAAGTTCCATCATCCATATTCCAGTCCATCGTCAAATCCTTGTTATCAAGGGAAATGAAGAGAATATGTTAAGATAAATCGATGAGTCAAAGTTCGATATATTTACAAGTAGACAGTCCAAGGTTTCATCAGCCACCTTCCAGTCCCGTCATCAGATCAGCTCGATGATACCATAATATTATATTGTCATCTAATCTAAATATAATCGCGAAGTTTCATGATGATACAACAATTCAAAGTCCGTGTAATTAATATTGTTAGATTCCATTACATAGTTAGTTTCTTATATTATTATATTTTTCATTATTAATAAAATCGTGTAAAAAAAATTTGAACAGCTTCTCATTTTTTCCACAAGAAGGGTAGGCAGAGACAACCTAGTATACACTCTAATCTCTACGTGTATAACAGTCGTATGTTAAAAAAGGCTTTATCAACAATGGTGCGCTGCCACTTTAAAGTAGGGTCCAGGGAAGTAATCTTGTAAGAGCATTTCATAAACATTGTATCTACATAAGGAAACTTGGCCGAAGGTTCCCTTCCTCTCGTCCTAAGTCAATATGCGAGGCATAATTCTGTTTGCTGTGACGAGCCAAAATTCACAAAACTTTACCTCTTATGCGAACTTAGCGATTCAGTTAAGCCGCATTACTATTAGTTTTCAGCTTCAAACGCAATGGAAAATAAAAAAAGCTTACACCTTTTTACTTTGATAATATATCTATATATATTACCTGGTCTATATATATTACCTGGTCGTTGTGGATTGTTATACAATACTGAATGAGTGCAAACGCGACAGTTGCGCGTTCGATTTGCCTTCGAATAGTCAATATTGTATACAGGGTATTTTCAAATTTTCAATCCCCATTCGAGGAAGTAAAATATTTATTTACATTTACATTTTCATTTCTTCGCTGAGGTGTCGAGGCAAAGCGCGGCGTTGAGTTCCGCCACTCAACACGCAATGCCTCCAGAATTCGGCAGAAAGTGGGGAACGGAGTGTCTTAACACTAGGTTCCCTCTGCCTTCCCTGCTGTGTGCGGGACACAGCGTGAAGCTGAAGTATTTCTTACAGTTTACAGTGAGAATCAAAACAATGCTTTTAATTGTTAAGCATTATATTGACATTGCATTTTTTCTTTACTTTTTCCTGAACAAGTACTACATGTAGATACTAGTAGTCAAATTTAATAATTCTAGGTTAACCGGAAGTACTCTATTAATATTGATTTACTTTATAATGTCGAAACACGCGTTTTTTCCTATTCAAGGCTATTATTTTTTTAGAATTTAACTACAAAAGTATAGTTTTCAGTTTTTTCCTGAACTAGTACTACCTGTAGATGCTAGCTGCCAAATTTCACAATTAGGTCAATCGTAAGTACCCTGTGAATTTTGATTCTCTTCATAGTATCGTTTTTGCGATATAAACTTCCATATCTATTTTCTAAGTAAATATAGAAATATGTTTTTATCAGGAAATCATGGGGCTGTAGATCTGAGTATCTGGTTTGAATTTTAACTTGATATCTCCAAGCGTTCCTGAGATAAAGGGTCTCGACAGACAGACATATAATCCGACAACAGAGTGATCTTATAAGGGTTCCTTTTTTCCTTAAAAAGTACGCCACTTTAAAAACCAGGTATAAAAAAAACACAAAAAATATTTTTCAGATTATGGAAAGGACGTTTAAGACGAATCTCTAAACCACTTATAACTGTAAAAAGAATGGATTCACAAATTCAAGCGAAGTCACATTAGAACGTGGAGTAAGCTGAAACTCTTTTGTCCGGTTCAAGCCATAAATTCGTTAGCAGTGACTGCGATGGACTTATTCTACGGTAGTTTTGAACTAAAGCTATTACTATTATGTATGTATGTACGTATGCATGTATATGATAAATGTGGAATGATAGTCTACATATTATATAAAAATAAAAAAAATAAAAATAAAACTATATGAAATAAAAAATATGATATGTAAAATCGACTGGTCGTGGGTTCGATCTCCACTCGAGGAAGTGAAATATTTATTTACATTTATATTTTCATTTCTTCGCTCTGGTGTCGAGGCAAAGCGCGGCGTTGAGTTCCACCACTCAGCACGCAATGCCTTCAGAATTAGGCGGAAAATGGGGAATGGAATGTCTTAACGCTAGGTTCTCTCTGCCTACCCTGTTGTGTGCGGGATGGAGCGTGAAGCTGACTTATATAAAAATTTGGTTCGAAATATTAGAGGCCGTCATGGCGCAGTGGGAAGTTTCTGAGCCTGAAGTTGGATCTTCGCGGCTATTTTAATGCAATTAAAGCAGAAGCCAGTGAGACGTGAAAGAGTAAACATGACAGATCGTGGTTGCGATGCCCGTATGATAAAATTGAATATTTATTTTTTTCATTTCCTCTCTGGTAACGGGGCAAATTTACTTAATTTATTTTTATGCAATTGGTTCCCGACTGCAAAGAAAGCCCGATATTTCACTAGGATTAACTATTATGCTGCCACTCAGCACATATTTCAGAAATTTATCGGTGACTGTAGACGCGACAGTTGTGGGTTTGATCTCCACTAAGGGGATTGAATAATTATTTATTAATATTTTCATTTTTTGGTTAGATTTTTGATTTACTTTCATTTTTTTGCTCTGGTAACAAGACAAAGCTTTGGCGTTGAGTTCCACCTCTTAATATGTAATGCCTCAAAAATTCGTCGAAAAGTAGGGAACGGAGTGTCTTAACACTAGATTAACTCTGCCTATCCTTACTATATGTGGGATACACTGTGAGGCTAAAGAAATATAAAAGTTAGTAAGATTAATTACCACAATTGTCACGAGCCAAACGTGTATGTATGTATGCATGCATGCATGCGTCATGAAATGCCTTAAAATAGTTGAATTTGTATAAAATTCTCAAATATTTTAATTCTTCTTCTTCTCAATGGTCTCTCAGACTGATGACGTACGTTTTTTGTCTATTTTTTTATAAACATTAAAATAACTAGCGGTGAAAACAGTGAACTCTTTGGTAGCTTCATTATAGGTGGACAGCTCCACATCAGTACATCATCAGCGGAAACGCCAGTGTCAGTCAGTGTCTACTACGAGTCGACACCCATCGGTCCGTCAGACCGTCTCTGTTATAAATGTCACGGTAGGTAATAAGTAATATTTTTAGAAACGTTTTCAAGGGTCTTTTTACCCTTTAATACTAATTAAAATAAATAAAATCAGCTTCTCGCTGTATCCCGCACACAGCAGGGTAGGCAGAGGGAACCTAGTGTTAGCGAAGGGAACACTCCGTTCCCCACTTTCTGCTGAATTCTGGAGGCATTGCGTGTTGAGTGACAGAACTCAACGCCGCGCTTTGCCTCGACACCAGAGCGATGAAATGGAAATATAAATTTAAGTAAATATTTCATCTCCTCGAGTGGGGATCGAACCCACAACCAGTCGGTTTTACAGTCACACCTTGTGCCCCTGCGCCACGACTGACCTCATTCGGTACTATATCTATTCTTTTAATAAGAATGAAAAAAAGAAGAATATTTTTAATGGAGTTCTTACATCTCCCAAGATTTCTGTGATTTTGTCCAACTCAACGTTACCTACGTTGCGTTCCACCACACATTATTCGATATTTTTATTTGGGTGGCATTTGAAGGATAAACTGTCTGTCGCATGAGTATATGCGGCGTACAATGTGAAATTGAAATAAGTAAATAAACATATTTTTTTTATCCCTTTTTTCCATCTAATTTTGAGAAGTGGCATGGCTGGGAAATTTAACTCCTCGTTCAGTCTAACAAAAGAGAGAAAATAAAAATAAATTATTCATTCTTAATACCTACTGTATTAACAGTCAACGCACTGCATTTGCCCCATTGTGTCTTTGTACTATAGTACGAACAACGAACAATAAAGAATAAATCTCAATATAAAAAAATATTTTGTTGCAATAACTTGTAACTTAACTTAACTTAGCTTTACGCTTTATTTTTACTCCTAGCGGGGTAGTCAGAGAGAACGGAGCGCCAAACGATACGGTCTGTACGTACCTCTTTCGCCTCGTCCACTATCATCAACCTCTTCATACATGCCCTCCGGGGGGTTCTCAAGCTTTACGTGACCTTCCAGCAGTAACTTTGATAATGTGTTTTCGAAGGTAAACCGAGGTCTCTCCCCCTACCATACCATTCTCTTCTCCATCACAAATCTTTTAGCCATTCTTTCATCGCTCATTTATGCCAAAACAAGCTGAGCACGTTTTTCTTATGACCGTGACATCCCCACTAGTACCTGCTATTCTGTGAATCTCTTCATTGCGGATTCTATTAGCTAAGCTGACTCTGCATATCGCACGAAGAGATCGCATCTCCACGGCATCATCTTTCTCTCATTTTTCTTCTGTAAAACCTTCACATTTCGCTGCCGTATAACAACGTCGGTATATTTAAGATTTTTTTTTCTTTCACATTGTATTCCGCACATAGCTACGACTGGCTTGAATATTATTAGATATAAGTAAAATATTTTATTTTAACCTTTTATAACAAAATTTCCATATAGTTTTAAATTGATTGACATAGAGCAACATAAACTATAGTAGCATACACAACAATGCTTCTTTTGATGTTCTTAACTTAACGAAATGTGACATGACATCCGAATCTTATAAAGACAAAAGAGAAACGACCGACGATACTTCAAAGTGTCCATTTGATTAGAAAATGTATGAAGAATGAAAGAAATTATTTATTTGAACTACCTTGCAAGATTTGTTTACTTTAGAGCAGGTTAACCAGAGACGACTTTTTTTGTGAAAAAAAGCTTTAATGGAAACGAAATGTCTTAACTTAAGAAATTTGGGAACCTAGTATTACCCTGCTATTGCGCGGGATACAGCGTGATATAAAAAAAAGGTTACCTGGATCCAACGTGTTTATAATGACCTAACCAAATCAAGAATATTAGAATACTTAAAATCAGTTTTTTTTTATTACATTTTTTTCCTTATTTCATAGTCAATTCGTAGCGTCGTATTACAAAGGAACAATAGCTATATTATTTCTATTGAAAAACATTGTGTACTGACTGACAGTATCTAATGTTGCAATTCTAAAAACAAGACAAATCAACGTCAAACAGGATGTGGGACTGCGGTGTATTTACGCCCCGTCACGTCAGAGAGATTTCAAAGTCACGTCGCTACTGTAATAAATATTGTTAAAAAAGAAACAAATAAACACCGATTTGTATATATTTTTTTTATTTTCAAGCATCTTTCACGTTTTGCGAATGAAAACAAAGTAAATAAATGTAAGAATTATTTACTCAGTTCTCCACTTCCTGTCTATTATTATTATTATTTTTTTATTTTTCTACATTCCGGCTGTATCCCGCACACATGAGGGTAGGCAGTGGAAGCCTAGTGTTAAGGCTCTCAGTTCCCCACTTTCCATAAAATTATATAACGATTTTTAATTAATTTTCATATATTAAATGCTAAAAATATTGTTACTTATGATCCTCTCGTCTTTTAAAATGATTTTAACTTAAAATTTAAAAAAAATCCGTCGAATTCTGGAATCCTTGCGTGTAAAGTGGTGGAACTCAACACTATGCTTTGCCTGGACAAATATAAATTGTAATAAATATTTCATTTTATTGAGCGGGGATCGAACCCACAACCAGTCGCATTTACAGTCACACACTTATACCGCTACTGGCATCAAATTAATAAGAAAATCAATGAAACTATAAAATGTATATAATACAAATAAGCTTTACAACTAAAGTAAGTTTTACTGTACGAGATCTGCCTCTAATATATCGCTCCAGCAAATACAGAATAGAACGCCAATAACGTGTTGCGGATATTATACTTCATTGCGGACGTTTGAGTATATTTTAGTAGGTTTGTTTATTTATTTAGAAGTCATCGTGGCGTAGTGACACAGCGTCATAAGCGCTACTTATGGGTTCGATTTTTACTCGTAGGAATATTTTTTTTTTTGGTCTGGTTATTGGACGAAATTCTGCGTTGAGTTCCGCCACTTAATCTGCAATTATTCTAGAATTGGAAGGGAGGTGACGCACCGCGTTTCTTAACACCAGGTTCCGCTCTGTCCTGCTATGCGATAAAAAGCATGAAGCTGCTTCTTAGGGTTACGTAGTCAAATAGCAAAAAACATAACCCATACCCTATGACACAGTCATTGTACGGAGAGACTATGGTTACTCTATGATTGAAATTTAAAAGATAAGTAAAATTATGTACTATGATTTTGAGATATAAAATTATTAAAAGTAGCCCCCATATATATAACTGAGGGAAAAAAAAAACTATCGGTAGGCAGGGGGCTAGTGTTAAATCACTCCGTTTTCCTCTCTCTGCCGAATTTTGGAAGCTTGAGTGGCGGAACTCAACGCCGCGTTCAGAGCGAAGAAATGAAAAATATTTAATTTCCTCGAGTCACGTTTACAGTTACACTTTGTGCCCCTGCGCCACGACTTTGATGATGATTGGCTGACTAGATAGTTTTAGTTAGGTCAATAATTAATAATATGTAAATTATATAAAGACAATAAAAAAGAAGCAATATTAAATGGAAAAAGAGAAAATATCTGAATTAAAACGGTGTAAGTATACAAAGAACGGAGACGGCTGTTGCTGGACTGTAGCGCCCTCGTGTACCGCTAGGAGCGATAAATCCATTGTACAAGAAATAACAGAATAGTGTACTGTTCACCATTTGTTACTTTAATGTAACATAATGATAATTTACTAACTGAGCAAACCGACAGTTTTGTACTATATTTTTGTAACTTCACGCTGTGTACCACACATAGCTATGTTGGGAACCTGAGAAACTAGCATTAAGATAGATAAGATACTTCCGTTCCTCATTTCCTGCCAAATTCTGGAGTTATTGTGTGTTGAGTGGCGGAGCTCAACGCCGCGCTTTGCCTTGTTACTTAAATTTCCTCGAGTGGGAATCAAACCCTCCCTGCCCTCTAGTCTAATATAGTCATAGCCCTCAGTTTTTCTTAATATTTGGACTATTCAACACAGAAATATTTTTTCAATTTGGACCAGTAGTTTTAGAGATGAGCGCGTTCAACCAAATAAACTCTTCAACTTTTTAGTGTTAGTAAATAGATAATTTAGCAATTCACTACTCCAAAAATATTAAATTCAGAAAGAGGTAGTAGGAAACAGTAGTGACTTAATGAGAACGCAGTGTCTTAACTAGGTTCCCAAGTTCCTTTTGCCCCCTTTTGTGAAGTGTGTATACTATACTAGACTAGAGAATAGCCCAGTAAAACTGATCTCTTATCATTGCAGCTTTTACCTAAAAACTCAAAGGCGCTTATTTCCGGTTACATTTGTAACCGCGTTGAAGTTCTGTGAATAGAGAGGTCACCTATATACATGGGTGACTTATGGTGCAAAGCCACTAGTGCTTTGATAACTAAACAAAGATATGACTTCACTTCTATTATAGATAGCTATTGGATAAGAGAGTCACAAGTGTCAAGACACTCCGTTTCCCACGCATGGCATACAATTTATGTGACATTGGGCATTGACGGCATTTGACACTGCGTATGTATGTTGTTTAGTAAATTGAAAAAATGAATATATTTACTATTATAATATTCCTCTAAAAAGGAGTCGAATCCAAACGATCACATTTACGATAAGGCACTGCAACATGACGGTCCCAAAGGTATGTATAAATATTACATTGTTTCTTTCGTGGCACAGCGGCACAAAGTGTGACTGTAAATGCGATAGGTTGTAAGTTCCATTCCCACTCGAGGAAATGAATAAATTAATTAATTTTTAGTTCCACCTCTCAACATTTAATGCCTCCAGAATTGTGGAGTGAAGGAGTGTCTTAACACTGGATTCCCTCTGCCTACCCCGCCGTGTGATTTTTAACAACGTGATTAAGTAAAATATCATAACTCTATATAGCAAAATACACGCTAAAACTACACCTCCACTACCCACTACACCACGACTCATTGAAAGGAAGGCATAAATTACCAAGTAGTAAATCCCCGTCGACAGCTGTAAAAGCCAGTATTAACGCGTACGGCGTTGATTTATGCACCTTACATTACTGACATCGTCTCAGATGAGAAGTTAGATCTACGCTATAGCTGTTTATATTATAGGTAAAGTTAAGTTAAGGCCTTCGTGGCGCAGTGGTACAAGTGGTTGTAAATGTGAAAGTTCTTGGGTTCGATTTCCATTGGAGGAATGAAATGTTTAATATTTTCATTTTTTCGCTCTGGTGATGGGGTAATTTACAACATTGAGTTCTGCCACTCAACACAAATGCCTCTTGAATTCGGGTGGCATTGCTAAAATACAATAGTGAAATCTGCACTTAAATCGATTAGCCGATTCTGAGATTAGCATAAATAAACGCTCAGACAAACATAAAAAAAGTAAATGGATTCCATAATATAGATAAATAATAGATTTTCTCACTAGATTTGCTTTAATGTACAGACAGCGATCGTTTATAATTACAGTATAAATTTCAATGTTTATACGAAATTACTAACAAATACCTTCACTGACAATATTATTTTATTTAGTTTTATATTTTTATGAGGCCAGTCGTAGCGCACAGGCATTGTGCAAAATCAACTGGCTATGGGTTCGATCGCCACTGGTGGAGATGAAATATTTATTTAAATGTATATTTCCATTTCTTCGCTCTGATGTCGGGGCAAAGCGCTGCGTTGAGTTCCACCACTCAACACGCAATGCCTACAGAATTCGGCGGAAAGTGGGGAACGGAGTGTCTTAACACAAGGTTCCCTCTGCCTACCTAGCTATGTGCAGGATACGGAGTAAAGCAATAAAAAAAATGTAGTTTAATATCTGTATCAACATTTCACCGTATATGTCCCAGCAATGTAATGCCGTGGACAATATAGAACTATAGTCTATTTTTAAAATCATATTATAATTCCAAAAGAGAAAAGAAGCAGTCTGAGGTGGCCAGTTATTAGTAAGCAACCAGTATATACAGAGAGTTTTTATACTTGACCAATATGAATAAATGCTCAGTTTTAACTACTATAAAAGCCCCATACAATTAAAACAAAAGAGAAAAATGAGAAAGCGATTTTATCAAACAAAATAAATAATAAAATTATCGTTCCGCCTTATAGAGTAATTGTAGTGTATTGAAACGTCTTTCATGAAGTAAACGGAATTTGACCATTAAATTTGCTACTTTATTTCTTTTTGCATCCTCTATTAGATCTTTTCGTATAAAATTATATATTATATATAACCTGTAACTAACAAATAAAACAAAAGTACTACACTTTTTAAGTAACAAAAAAATCTTTTGTTAAAAAATAAAATAATATATTACAGTAGTATTTTCATTATCGGCCCCAAAAGAAAAGTAAAAAAGCCAGAGAATACTATATGAGCAAAAATTTCTGTACACAACGGCTAACTTTAATAATGTGGCCAAGTTTTAATTAAAGTTCAAGACGCGTGTTGCCTTTAACCGGCCAAGCGTAGAATAGTTGTAATAAACAAAAATTTGCAACCTTATTGCTAAAGTTCTTGCTTCGAAACACGCGCGCGGGCTGGTGCTTGATGTATCTAATAAAATATATTATTTTAAAAACATTAGCTTCACGCTGTATCCCGCAAACAGTAGGGTGGATAGACAGAAGAAACCTAGTTTTAAACTCAGTTCCCCATTTTCCGTCGAATTCTGAAGGCAATTTGTCCTTGCCTCGACACCAGAGCGAATAAATGAAAATATAAATTTAAATAAATATTCCTTTTCTTTAAGTGGGGGTCGAACTTATAAAATAACTTATTAACCAGTCAAACAAAGAAAGCGTTATATCCAATTATCAAAGTTTTTAAAAAAATGATGAACTTACATAAAAACTAAAGGTTTATATATATTCATTTATTTCATACTTAACCCATAAAATAATAATATCCAAAATGTAGTAAAATAGTATATTTTTTACCGTTTTTCATTTGCCTCGTTTAAAGCCTCTATAAGCGGAAATTTGTCATCGCTAACGAGATACAATCAGAGTGTTCAGAAAAGTTGTCAGAAATACGAGTTTAAATGCCGATAGCTGTGATTTCATTACAAATGAGGTATATAGTGAAGAACGACATCCATTTCTCATCACTACGCCGTTCTACGTTAGTTCTATAAAGGAAGAAATAAATAAGTTTGTGATAAATCACCAATTTCCTATTATTTCGTGTATCGCAGGATAAGAAAGATTACTCTCGCTGTCTCGCTTTTCCGTTCCTTTAAGACCAAAAATTTGGGAAAAATTTCAGGAAATCCTTTCTTAGTGTTTTTCTACACTTCCCAAGGAAAATGTATTTTTTTTATGCCACATAGTTTCCGTTGAGCTTTAAGACAGCATAAAATAATGAGTCATTCAGTAACAGAACAGTTTTATATGCACATTTTTAAATATTATTTGCCGCGAGATTCTGTCAAGCCATTTTTCCGTTTTCCTTCCTCCTTTGAAGTCAGAATCGAATTCACGTTGGAAGGTGCATGTGAAATAGAGGGTCTTAAGTAATAAGATCTTAACATAAGAACTTGAAAGAGAGATAACACCCTATAAACCTACCCTATAAACCTATAAACCACCCTATAAAAAAAAAAAACAAAGAAAAAATATTAAAAATTTCTCAAAACAAAAATCTTAGCCTATGAGTTTTTTAATATATTACAAATTTCTATTATTTTGTAAAATATATTGCACTGCGTGTAGAACCGTGAAGAAATCGATACCCAGCTATGCCATAGCACCGCCCCCGTGGGAGCTACGCCGTAGCTACGTACGTCTACGACAGCAATTTACGTGCTACGAAATAACGTTTGTAGAGTTTCATGAAACTCAGTTCGTGTTCCGCGATTGCAATTTTTATACTGTTATAGCATCAAAGGATTTGTTTTTACCTAACTTTGTAGAAAGGATGATTTTGAATTTAGTTTATATGGAAAAGTTAGTTTAGATCTTTCTAGAAAGTTTAAGAGTTCTTCTTAAAGTTTTACGTATCCGAATTTAGCTGCTTAACGGTGTAGTCTCAAAAATTATTCATAGTTTTATTAAATAAAATGTTAAGGATTCTGACACCAAAAGTCGTTGAATGTATACAAACATATACCATAAATTTTAACCACTATATTTTGCGAGATTCGAAGAGAAAAAAAGGGAGACATATTGGCACTTACTAAAAATTCTGCTTTTCAAATACACATAATATAGTATCAAATTTTCAGGTTCCTTCTTCTTCTTCTAGCGCATATATTAGTTTCATTTCCTCGTTTTGGTAGCAAGACAAAGCGCTGCTTTGAGTTCCACTACTCAACATCAATGTCTCGAAAATTGAAAACTTGCCCCTCCTAACCTGCTAATTGCGGGATATAGCGTGAAACAAAGTAAAATCTACAAAAATGTTATTTTAAGAACAGTACATTCACGTAATATCCATTTAACGTCCCGCTCTCAGTCACGTCACCTACTTAAATTCCCTGCATAATGTAGCGCTATTTACACGTGCGAAGGAATGAGGCCTCGCGCTGTTGCATATGCTATTTTACCACTTTAAAATTTTATTTTATATTTGAAATTAAAATATTTTTTAAGAAGTAAGTTGAGGCCAGTCGTGGCGCTGGTTGTGGGTTCGATCCCCACTCGAGGAGATGAAATATTTACTTAAATTTATATTTCCATTCTTTCTGCCATTCAACACGCAATGCCTCCAGAATTCGGCAGAAACTGGGGAGCGGAGTGTCTTAACACTAGGTTCCCTCCGCTTTGTGCGGGATACAGCGTGAAGTTGATTTATTTATATAAGTAAGTTATCGAAAGCATTAACGCGACGGTACTAGGTTTGATTCCCAGTTCAAGGAAAGGATTATTTTCATTTTTCGATCTTATAAAAAGACAATGAAATGTCTTGAGAATTGAGCGGAAAGTAAGAAAGAACGTAGTGTTTTCAAAAAAAATACCAACCCTTTTTTCACGTTTCATATATGCATATTAGTCATAAAATTTGCTCTTTTTGACTATACAGAGTGTTTTGACTACGGAGTGTTTTCACCAGCTTAATTTTTTATTTAATTGCATATATGCGGGATACAGAGTGAAGCTTAAAAAATAGAAACAACCTTTAAACAAAAGCTTTTACTATTTGTTTTTACTGTAGCAAAACCTTTTGTCTTTCAATCACTAAAAACTCGAAATTTAAACAATAACAGTTTTTCTGTATCGTTCAATTAATTTTACAAATAAAAAAAGTATATAAAATAAAATAAATTTATATATGCTAAAACGTTTTTTGTACGTACTTTTTTGTACGTTTTAAACGTACGAGTTGGTATATAAAAAATATCGGCGTTGAGTTCCGCCATTCAGCACGCAATGACTCCAGAATTCGGCGGAAAGCGGGGATTTAACACTACGTTCCCTGCTGTGTGCGGGATACAGCGTGAAGCTGAAAAAAAAAATATATATATATATATATATAAAATATGTTAATCATAGTTCAAGTTAAGAATACAACTTTAAGAACTCATTTTAAGACTATTATTATTAATTAAATTATGCTTTTAACAAAAGAAAACTCACTCTTTATGAATAAAATTCGGTACGAGTTACATCATGAAGATAATATCTCTTTAGATTCTATGCATCAACTTAAATCCTCGAAGTATATCATCTTCTTGAATTGGTCTATTATGGCTGTTCCAAGCTGGTGATGCACGTGCTGGTGGTCCAGCACGATGTATCCCGCATACAACAGGGTAGGCAGAAGGAATATAGAGTTAAGACACTGAGTTTACCATTTTTTGCCGAAATCTTAAGGGATTGCGTGTTAAATGGTGGAACTCAACGCCGCGCTTTCGCCTTGATACCAGAGTGTAGAAATGAAATATAAATTCAAATAAATATTTCATTCCCTCAAGTTGGGATCCAACCCATATACTGCAATGGTTGATGGTGATGATGGTAATTAGTATTATATACTATAATGCTATAATGTTTGTTATTATTTGGAAAATCTACAAGCATTTAAGCAAAGAAAGTCCCGGAGAAAACCAGTAGCCTGGGGCTTCAGGAACCTGCAGAAGCAGCTTCTATCTTAAGGACAGAGGAGCTAACAAAGTATAAAGACGCATTCCGGTGACGCCGCACTGATTGCAGCGCGTGGAAAGAAACAATAGAGTAATAATATTTACAATAATATAAAATTTTCCAAGACCAGTCGTAGCGCAGCGGCACAAAGTGTGACTGATTGTGGGTAAAACCAACTGGTTGTGGGTTCCATTCCCACTCGAGGAGGAGGATATTTACTTAAATTTATATTTCCATTTCTTAGCTCTGGTGTGGAGGCAAAGCGTGGCGTTGAGTTTTGCCACTCAATCCATAATTCGGCAGAAAGTGGGGAACGGAGTGTCTTAACAATAGGTTTCCTCTGCCTCACCTGCTGTGTGCGGAATACAGCGTGAAGCTGATTTATTTATTTATTTATTTTATAAAATTTTTATTCATATTTTTTGTACTCAAATTGCTTTTTAATTAAAAGGTTGTTTGTAAATTTAAATAAATCCATTTTTAAAAAGCCATTTCCCGTCTGCGTAATTTAACTTACGCCGCGCGCCGTGTCTTTTTTTCGGTGTGTTGTCTGTCAGTCACTCAGTAACAGAAGAGTTTTATTTACATATACATATATAATTGCGATTGGCAGAGAAGATATAATAAGTCACTACGTTCTTTGATTTCTACCCAAGCTTTAGAAATAAGGTAAGAAATAAAAAAAACTTTTTTTTCTTCAGCCTCACATTGTATTGCCTATGTTAGAGTGAGTAGAGAAAATCTACAGCCCAAATTTGAATCCTTGTATGGTGAGTGGCGGAACTTAACGCCGCACTGTTTTACCAACGAAGGGAAATGTAAATAACTACTTCCTCTGACCAATAATTGACCATATATCCATTGGGTTTTCCTCGCGTCTACACTGTACCAATATGAACTCTTCATTAATTTTATTAACATGATAAAATAATCTAGCGATCACATATACAAATCCAATAACAACAACTACTTTAAGCTGTTTTAAAATTTTACTTTGAATTTTCGTTTACGCCTCGGATATGAAACTGGCAGGCGTCCAAATAGTCAGGAAACACCTCGTCTAACTGTTTACCAGCCGGTTGACCAAAATTATCTGATAAACATTTAAACTTAAGTAATAACTTCTTTTGGTTAATCGTTAGTATTCTTTGAGAAGGATGTAGGCATAAATGACCTAGTAACGATATGAAAAAAATCACGCTGTATCCCGCACACAGCAGGGTAGGGAGAGGGAACCTTGTATTAAGACACTCCGTTCCCCGTTCTCTGCCGAATTCTGGAGGCATTGCATGTTGAGTGGCAGAACTCAATGCCGCGCTTAACCATAATATTGGTGTTAGATTGGCAAATTAGAAAGCCGCGGGAGAGTAACATTTAAATAAAATTTCGTCAAAAATGTAGTTAAACACAAACAAAAACATATAGTTTACAGTTTTGCCTACTTTGAGAGCTTGGCCAAAGGAAGTCAAGGACAGTAACTTAATATTTTTCGAAGCTGTTTTTTTTGTTAAGAATAATATTATATTATTAACTTTTTTACAAACTGTTGTTTTTTATAATAGATCGGTCGGCAAATAATAGTACTGTAATAAAATATGAGTTCTTAGGTGGAACTATGGCATCACACCGCGTGAAACAGTATCAAAATGGTTAGCCAAGTTTCGGAGTGTTAACTTTAACCTCACAATTGATCCACAAGGTCGCCAAGAATCAAAAAAACTCAAAAATGTCAATAATGACGTACTAAAGGTTACCCTGGAGTCTGGTCAATCTTAAACTGCTTATGAATTATCTACAGTTCACAAACAATATTAACTCATTTAGTTCTTAACTAATTTTTTCGATGAGTGAAAAAATAGATAAGTGGGTGTCTCATAAAATGAATGAATACCAAGAATAAAATCGTTTGGAAGCTTGTTTCCTGTTGATTTTTCGCAACAAATCTAATCCATTTTTGAATCGAAAAATTACTTGTGATAGATAGATTCAATATGATAATTGTAAGCGTTCAGCGCAGTAGTTAGACAAGAACGAATCTCCAAAACATATTCCAAAGCGTAGTATCCATCAGAAGGAGTTGTGAACATCATCATCATCATTACGAGTTCATGAAACCAGTAGAAATATACTGTAAGCCACTAGACAACATGATTCTAGAACTTAAAAAAGCAGCCTAGATCAAAGTCATCATCTCGACTCCTATCAAACTACAAGATAACAACACACTACAAACGTACGTAAACTACGTAAATGACCGTGGCAAGTCTACAGGATTTGGAGTTGATACTTCTTCATCATACTCCATTCTCCCACAGTCTATTACATCTGTCGTAATTTGGACAACTTCTTGATTGGAAAAAAAATCTTTTATAATATTGTAGTAAAATTGGCCTTTAAATTAATAGACTCTCTTCCATCAGGCTTTTATACCACCCGACTGATCAACCTGCTGCTGCCAAATAAAATAAATAAAATTGTTTCTTGTGTTTATAAAGTATAAGCAAATTTTGCCTATTTTACTACAAACTTTATACTTGACGACCAAATACGAATGTACTTATAAAATCCTTGTATTACTGAATAACTCATTTCTTCAAGCTATTTTGAAGCTAAGCAGAAACTACATGGTTCAAAACGTTGAAAATTTGCATTTAGGGTCCTCGGGGGTGTGGGGAAACGCTAAGAGAGGATTTCCCGATATACTTGAATTTCAACTCCAACTATTACATTCGAATAGCGTATACAAATATTTTTTAACATCACGTTTTGTCCCTTGTGGGGTAACCAGAATATCTATATCATATCGAATATCAATGTTGAGAAGTGACTTTTTGCCAGAATAAAGTAATGAAAATAATTTATTCCCTCGAGTGGTAATCCAACCCACAATCGACCTGTTTATGTATATAAATCAGCTTCACGCTGTATCCCGCACACAGTAGGGTAGGCAGAGGGAACCTAGTGTTAAGACACTCCCGTTCCCCACTTTCTGCCGAATTCTGGAGGCATTGCGTGTTGAGTGGCAGAACTTTATGTATATGGTTATAATAAAATATTTCGAAGTCAAAGTCGAGGCCGTCGGGGCATAGTAGCACAAGGGTGTGACTGAAAGGCGACGGTTGTCAGTTCGATCCCCACTCGAGGATATGAATCAATATTTTTTAATATTTTCATTCCTTTTCTCTGGCACATAACACGCAATGCCTTGAAAAATTCGACGGAAAATGAGGATTGGAATGGGGAATATCTTATCACTATGTTTCCTCTGCCTACACTGCTGTGGCGGGATACTCTGCTCCCCACTTTTCGATCAATTCTGGATGCAACGCCGCCTTTGCCAAAGCGAAAAAATAGAAAAAGCTTATTAAATATTTTCATTTCCTCGAGTGGGGATCAAACCCACAACCAGTCGCATTTACACACACTTTGCGCCTGCGCTTCGACTGGCCTTGGAATTATTAATAAGGTAGGTTTCACATGTCGTTGTCAATAATCTTTTCACAATTTTTTTAATTGTAATATAGAATATTCTCGAATGCTTTCTAAGATCCCGTTGTTAAAGTATACATAACGTCTCATAAAATAATTACAGGCCAATCTCAAGTTAACTAAATTACAGGCGCGTTAAGGTTAGGCATATTTCTAGTATTTATATTATGTGCATCATCGATTTTGGTAAAATTAACAATATTTTATCTCATTTAAATGATATTCAAATCAATTAATATACTAGGCCGTCGTAGCGAGTACTTCGACGTCTGACTATGAACGCATTGGTTTGATTCGCGGTTGGGGGAATGAATAATATATACATTTTCTTGTTGTATTAGGGAGACAAAATGCGGCGTTGAGCTATGCCGTTCAACACGCAATGATCCAATAATTGATCGGGAAGAGAAAAAGAAGTAACTACTTAATACTAGGTTTCCTTTTGTCTATCCTGCAATATGCGGGATACAGTTTGAAGTAAAAAAAAAATTAAACTAAAACTATACCACATTGCTATCATTAAAGAGAATCTCCATGTTTATTATAAAAAATATAAACAACATTATAGGCCAGGCGTAGCGCGCTCTGAAAACGAATCAAAGCGCGGCGTTGACTTCCACCACTCGATACGTAATGTCTCCAGAATTCAGCAGAAAGTGGAGAACGGAAATGTCTTAATGGGAACGAAATGTCTTAACTCTAGATTTCCAGGTGCCCTCTGCCTACCCCGCTACGTGCGGGATACAAGGTAAAACTATAAACAAATAATAAATAAACAACGTTATTATTGCATTTCATTTTAACTTTCCCCCAGAACGTTATCCACATATGAAACTGGCAGAACTCCAAGCACTCGGGAAACACCTCGTCTGTCTGTTTACAAGTTGCCTTCGCGTAATTATCTGATAACCGTTCCAACTTGGATATATATGTAAACTAGCTACTTTATAATATAATATAATAGTTATTTTATGATATTATTTTATTTGTGGAAAGAATATGATTAGTTTTTATAGCTTCTAGCAGAATATACCGAAGGAACCTGGAAATCTAATTTTATGACACTTCGTCCCTATTAAGAAACTTTCATTCCCCATTTTACGCGGCGGAACTCAACGACGCGTTTTGCCTTTTACCAGATCGAGGCAATGATAATATTACATATTTCAACCCAGAGTGGCAATCGAACCCACAACCGTCGCGTTTATAATCGCATGCTTGTATCCCTAAGTAATGACGGCCTCAAATATTATTTATATATTATATTTTTTTATATTACCTATATTATACACGGCCCTTGAACGACGACATTAAAAATATTTTTTTAATATTTATGAAGAGCGGCGTTAAGTACTGTCATTCATCACACAATATATCGAATACGAACGGAAAGTGAAGAACATAATGTTATAAAAAAAGTTAATGAAATCACTTTTAATGTTTTAGATTAGAAAATGCAAAAGCGTTGTGGTTATAGAACGTAGAAATCAATATAAAAGTAGGTTAATCTTATAACATTTATATTTGAACAGAGTCCCATGTGGGGTTTAAAACTTAGCTTCCGTTTTTGGAATTAAAATGTCGTTCAATTTGTAATAAATCTAAAGACGTTGTGGCGCAGAGGCACAAGGGTGTGACTATAACGCGACGGTTTTGGGTTTGATTCAAACTCCAGGAAATGAATTACGATTAACTGTGTACGGATACTGGAAGCTGATTTGATTTATTTTTTTTTGGTAAAAAATATTATGTTTATTACTTAATGAAATAAAAAAAATGTAAGAAATCTAACAAATTTTTAATTAAATTTGTTAATAAAATTTATGAATTTGCTTTGATCAAATTGTTGTATATTAGTTCTAATATATAATACTTACGTTGTACATACATGTTATATTAAATGTTTTTTAGCCTCGCGCTGTATCCCGCATATAGCAAGTTAGGCAGAGGAAACCGTTCTCATATTTCGAGATCGAGACATTGCGTGTTATTAATTAACTGCAATTAGTCTAAAATGAAAACAATTTAAATATAAACATTGCTCCAAGTGGACATCGAACCCACAAACATCCGATATATTGAAATCTATGTATACTTAAAAAATATAAAATATATCTGTTACTAAGTAACTGATAGTGAAAGTACAGACGAAACTGTTGGACTTGAAAAGTTGAAATTAAGCATGAAAGCAAGTTAGGGAATGTAGAATTTTCGAACAATTAATTTATAGTGCCCTGTGTGAAATAATTTCTCGAAATTACTTCAGCGACATCTTAAGGTCCATACAAAAAAAGTTGGGGACGACGACTACTTTGATATTTCTATTTACCTACTGGACAACATTTTTATATTGTAGAAAGATTTAATACGAATCTTCTGATATTTCAGTAAATATCAATAAAAAGAACAAGATAATAGATTTTTCTTTTAAGTGATCCTCTTTCATATTGAAAATTACTGGAAGAATAAAATATTGAACTACTAAGTAAATTATATAATATAGCTTTTTTGCAGCTTTATGCTTTTTCCTAGAAAGCAGAGCAAACAGAGGGAACCTAGTTTTAAGATATTCCGTTTCATTGCAAGTTAAATATTAAATTTATGTTAAGTGGCGAAATTAACGCCGTGCTTTTTCTACCAGAGCCACCACGGTCAGTCATTTGGACTTATTGATTTTGGAATAGAAATGATGTTTTTAGGCATTTTTGTATAGATTTATATCAAACGAACGAACGAACCAAAAATTCTTTTTATTTACTTGATATTTCTTTTAAGATCAAATCGTTCTTTATCTCGGTATTGAATTAATTACGACTTAAACTTAATTGTTATGATTTATGAAGGTAATCTTCACTAACAATTCAATTGTGTTTACTTTATTTTAATAAATACTATATAATAGTGCTGCAAAAATATACATTTATTATATATATTTTTACAAAAGTCATATAACCAAGACGTTTCGAATGTCATTCTTTAGCCAGGAATCTTACCGGCGCGATTGCTATATAACATTCGCAGGCAAGCTAATGCCTTGAGTTCATTCAAATGACGATATATATATTTTTTTAATGAACCGAATTTGATGAAACAACTTTAACAATTTTAATTGTTAAGTTGTGTTAAAACAAAGTAGTTGGTGAAACTTTCAAGTAAATCGGTTCAGTATTTTCAGAGAAAAATGTGACCATACATATCGACAGACAGACAGACAAGAAATTAAAAAAAAAATCTTTTTGCTTTCTATTACTATTTTTAAGTGTCCCTCTACCCATTTCAGTCAAAATTACTAAATGTACAGGCAACATATTTTTAATGTCTTATTATATATAGAGATAGAGATCATAATTCATTCTCCCTAGTGAAGATAAAACCTACAACTTTCGCGATACAGTCACACGCCACTGCCCCAGCCGGCCTTCTATATATATATATATATATATATATATATATATATATATATATATATATATATATATATATATATATATATATATATATATATATATATATATATATATATATATATATATATATATATATATATATATATATATACATTGGTTTTAATCAATGATATTACTGTACCAGTCTGTCTGTGAGCCATCAATTTACCTAACGAGGGGTTCATTATGTCGCTACTCGCATGGACCCGCTTCGTGCTTTACCGTGTAATTAATGTAATTGTGTGAATTCAACAACGTTTTAAAACGTGCTTTTAACTTTAAGTTTAACGTTTTTATTCTTATAAGTTAATATATTGTTCTTTTTAGAGTTCGACACTTCAAAAGGTTTTACCTTAACGGAACCCTTATAGTATCACTTTGTTGTCCGTCTGTACGTCTGTCAAGACTATTTATCTTGAGATAGTGTAGAGGTATCAAGATTAAATTAATAATAAATGCACAGAAAATGAAACTTCTAAGTCAACGCCATCAAAAGATGCGCTCTATTGCTCTGTATACCTCTTTTGTTCCCTTGACCTTCAACCATAAAATTGATACGGGCACTTTAGTGGTCGAGTCCGATACGGACTTAACCGGTTTTATTTTTTTAATATAAAAAAAAATCCCTTAAGTCGAAATCGAACCCAAGCACATCGTTTCTGCGACGGCGTAAAAAAGGAAACATAGTGTTATTAAAAGGCAATTTACTAGCATGACTAAGTGGAATGTTGTGAACGTCATGCGAGAGCGGAGTTTCAATTTAATAACAACTCTTACACAGAATTGTTGTAAAAAGTTTTTGTTGAATATTTTGAAGTAAACATGATATTACGTGTACATTTACGTTATTAATATCTGTACCTAGCTTTTAATATCTGTAGCTGTATCCCACGCACGACAGAGTAAGCAGAGGGAACCTCGTGTTAAGACACTCCGTTTTCCATTTTCTGCCGAATTCTGGAGGCATTGCGTGTTAAGTGTAGGAACTCAATGCTGCGCTTTGTTTCGGCCTCGGGAATTCAGCGGAAAGTGGAGTACGGGAGTGTCTTAATGGGAACAAAGTGTCTTATAACAGGTTCCCAGGTTGTCTCTGCCTGCCCTGCAATATGGGGGGCAGGCCTGGTATATGCATTACTTAGCTCTTAGAAGAACAGTTAAACAAATCCCATATGAAAACACAAGTTTAAAATATGAAGAAGAACATGCTCAGGTAATTTGGGCACGTCAAGAGAATGAGTGACGATAGAATGGCAAAAAAATGTTTATAATAATAATAATAATAATAATAATCATTTATTTCAGATTTGCATCCATAAAAATTGTTAGTAACATTTTAAGCTTAAGAACTATTGTTTGTACGTGAACCTAAACAATAACAATCAGGTCGTGTATAATTTGACCCACCGACCAATTAAAGGCGAGTCCCACCGGTCAACAAACACATTTAGCATTCCACAGGAGGACGCGGAGGCGAGCTAATGCGGAGGCGCACCGTTTTCTCATAATAGCATAAAAGTCATCCGTATGCGCCTCCGCAAACATGCCCGAAGCACTGCACTGTCGCGGCAGCCCCATCAGAACCCTGAACGCGTTGTTGTACTGGACCCGTAGGTCGCTGTATGCCCGGCGCGTGTAGTCAACCCAAAGGCTACAAGTGTAAAATGACTGACAGTATGCTTTAAAGAGAGTTATTTTAACTTGATTCGTGCACCTTGCAAATCTCCGAGCCAACATGTTGCACCGCACAGACAGCGACCTACGCTCCCTTTCAATGTCAGAATCATCATTAAGATTTTCAGTGACCCAGTGGCCCATGTACTTAAATTTATTTACCCGACACAGCGGTGTGCCACAGTGCTGTTTATGAAACAAGAGTGAGTAAGAGTAAGAGGGGCAGAATAAGAGTTTATTTCTATTTTTTATATACGAACTTGTAATCAGTATGAAAAAAAAATAAGATAAATATACCTAAAATGCCACGACCTACTATCATTATGTTCTCTACGCTTGGTTTAAAAATAGATATATTTCAAAATAGAGGAAAACTAAAAGGCACTCATTATTATATTAAAGAAGATTACCCGAAAAATATATTGGAAAAAAGAAAGTTACTACAAAATCAAGTAAGGATGGAGAGAGAAAAAGGAAACAAAGCAATAATCAAGTATGATAAAATTGTAATACTAAACAATAACATATGTACACCAGAAAACAAAAAAAGAACTCTTTCCATTTCCCCTGAGCATAACAAGAATCATGGAGCCGAGCAAAAACTGCAAGCATGTAAGAAGAATAAAACGCAGAGACCGATACAAAGATCATCAAGCTGATCCGAGAGTGTTTTAAAGCCAGGCATACTAAACTTTGTAACTAACAAGAAGCCAAATGCTGCAGCCAATAATCAACAAAATAAATCCACGTACAAATAGAAACTACCGCCCCTCGCCCGTCTTACAGAAAAAGCACATACATTATCCAAACAACACACACTAATAAATCTAATCTCCCAAGCCGGCTGGTCACCGTGGGAGAATATGACCATAACCCTCTAAAGAAAAATAAAACACACCAATCAAAAACCGAATAAACTTTACATTACCACATTACATTATGCGAAGATTGGCGAACTTTGGAGGAGGCCTGTACCTGTTAAGGGGTTCTTGCAGAATAAAATAAAATAGATAAACAAATAAAAAGAAAAATAAATAATATCTAATATTAAAATTACAAAAAAAAAAAAAATCTATCAACGATATGTTAACACACACCACAATAATATACAATAGGTTACTAGCTTTAAAAATAAATTAAGAGAAGAATATTAAAAAAATATATATGTAATTATAGGTTAGTTCCATTAGATTAAGAGAAGAATAATAAAAAAAAAATGTAATTATAGGTTAGTTACATTAGTAAGAATTATTAGTTAAGAATAGTTGTGATTTACTTTATTTAAGTTGTATTTAGCAAGAAATAAAAGGCTTTTTATTTTTATTATTATTATTTATACCTAAAATGGCGCCTTATAAAAATATTTTTCATAAAGAAACAAAATTCTTAATAAAAATCACAGTTTTTCATTTAGTCTAAGTACGTCGACTCTCAAAGTTTTTTTAATCACAGCTCCTGTCACGCACACGATGCTTAGTTGATACGAAAAGAAAAGGAACGTTCATATTACATTTTGTCTTATTTTATAGAGTTTTTGTAATATTTGTTTTTAAATATGAATAGGGCCGTCGTGGCGCAGGTGCACAAGCGTGCTACTGTAAAGGTGGTGGTTGTGGGTTCGATTCCCACTTAGGGTAATGAAATATATAATATTTTCATTTCCTTGCACTGGGTAACGAGAGAATTCATCATTATCGTTATTATTTAGTAAAAAAAAATATTCAGGCAAATATCAGTTCACAGAATCCGTGGATCCGCGGGATAAATTTCGAGCCGCAGGATATTGGTAAGCTTCTAGTAATACTTTTCATGTATTTTTTTCTTTTCTTTCTAGTATTACAGATAAAAAAACAGTATGATTTGTGACGTTTATTTAAATATTTTCACTTCTATTAGTCAAAGGGAACCTAATGTATAAGACATTATGCCGCACATTTGCTGACCGTAACAAAGAAAGTAATAACCATATTTCAAAGTTAAAACCGCCGTGGCGTAGTGGACAGCGTCTAAGTAACGCGACGGTTGTGGGGTCGATCCATACTCGGAGACATGATTATATTCCATTTATTTGCATTCTCTGCTCCGTTATACGAAGTGTGATGTTAAGTTACGCGACTCAGCACGCAATATCTTGAAATTCCATGGAAATTGGGGAACGAAATGTCTGAACACGAGGTTCCCTCTACCAACTCTGCTATTCAGGATAAAACATTATATAAAAAAATGTCCAAATAAAGATCAAAGGCACACTCACTACGCATACAGTTACACTTTAGTATATTTTTAACTTTCTAAAACGTTATTCCACAATTAGAAAAGAAAAATACGCCCAAGAGGTGCGTGTTTAAATCCTGCTACATTAAAAAAAATAAACGCTGTATTAAAAAAAATATATACTTTAATAATTGAAAACTAGAAAAAAAATATAATTTGAAGAGCGATCTAAGTGTAATAGAAACGTTCGCTTGAGAGATATTGAGTGATCAAGATTGATAGAGCGGTCTCGAGCTCCATACATCTTGTTATAAACCATCGAAACACTGCCTCGAGCTGATGAAGTGCGGTTTTCGAAATGGGATTGAGTGAAATGGAAATTACAAATGTACCTAAAATAGAGTAAGTAGAGTAAGTCAATATTTAAATATACTTAAATAAAATAAATAAATAAATCGGCTTCACGCTGTATCCCGCACACAGCAGGGTAGGCAGAGGTTAGTGTTAAGATACTCCGTTCCCCACTTTCTACAGAATTCTGGAGAAATTGTGTGTTGAGTGGCAGAATTCAACGCCGCGTTTTGCCTCGACACCAGAGCGAAGAAATGGAAATATAGATTTAAGTAAATATTTCATCTCCTCGAGTGGGGATCGAACCCACAACCAGTCGGTTTTACAGACACACCTCGTGCCGCTGCGCCACGACCGGCCTCAAATATACTTTATAGTTTGTATTTTGAAATTGCGGTGAAAAAGTCTGTTTGAGAATTTTTTTTCATTACGCATCCATCTCTCCATCTGTAGTGTTAAGACACTCCATGCTCCGCACCGCCCAATTTCGAGGAATCGTGTTTTGAGTGGCGAAACTGAACGTCGCGTATTTACGTTACTAGAGCGAGGAAAATAAACACAATAAGATTCATTCCTCCGCGTAGAAATCGAACTCACTACCATCACGTTTACAGTTACACACTGTGACGCCACGACGATCGTTCTATAAAAAATGATACATATTTAAACAAAAACATGTTTTCGAAATAAAAATACAGTATTTATATTACGTATTTAAAATTATGTCAAGAAATAAGACAAAGAGGTACTTTGTCTAACAAATGTCGTCATAAGCTTCTTTTCGTCAGCCGTCGTTCTCATTACCGTAGTACGCCCGAGGCACTCGGACGTCACGTCGGTTGGCAACGATGACGTGACAGCCATGAAGTTATATATTTTTCTGTACAACTTCACGCTGTATCCCGCATATAGCGGGGTAGGTTGAGGGAAGCTAGTGTTAAGATTCCGTTCCTCTCGCACTAACCAATTTTCGAGACATTTTATGTTGAGTAGGTAGTACTCAACGCCACACTCTGCTTCCTTACAAGAGCGGGGAATTGAAAATAATTCATTGTCACGAGGGGAATTCGAACATAGAACCGCCGTGTCTCTTTTCGCACATTGTAATCGATCCTACGTGGTTACTTACCTTTGCTTAGGGGTTTGTGTGTTCAATAAAATATTTTTAACAGTCTGAATTTAATTTTTTTATAAAAATCGGTGCTGATTTAAAAAAAAACCATACAAACTTTCAAGCCTTATTTCATCCCTTTAGGGTTAAAATTTTTCAAAATCCTTCCTACTGGACGTCCAGATTATAAAAATAAACATCTATCCAAATTTCATGTTTCTACGCACAGCGGTTACGGCTGTGCGTGCGTCTTACCTTAGTCAGTCAGGTACATATCCTTTTATATATATATATATATATATATATATATATATATATATATATATATATATATATATATATATATATATATATATATATATATATATATATATATATATATATATATATATATATATATATATATATATATATATATATATATAGATGAGAACTTACAGATCAAAATGGCAATTTATAGATATATCACAATGTTATTTAAATTAATATTTTCATTTATTCGCTTTGGTCACAGAGCGCAGCGTTTAGTTCCGTCACTTAACGTGCAATGCCTTTAGAAATCGACGGAAAGTGGTGAACGTAATGTCTTAACACTAGGTTCCCTCTGCCTACCCTGCTATGTGCGAGATACAGCGTAAAGCTGATTTTTTATTTTTGTTCAATAATAATTAAAAAAATATATATTTTAATATAAATCTTATATCCCATAAGATGTGGATGAATCAGGTAACAAAATGAATCATTATACAAGCGGAAGTAAAAACGCGATTATTCGATTTGTCAAGAAACGATAGCGACCGGTCTGAGCGATGGTCGCGACGTGCGGCGCTAACGAGATGGAGACGACCCTTTACAATATACGACATTTTATATAACGTTTTTAGCTAAAACAATTATGCATAATATTAAAGAACCTGCTGAGGCGGAATGACACAGCGTCCGAATGTAAGAGCAACGGTTGAGGGTTCGATTCCCAGTCGGGAGATTTAATTCCTTTCATTTTCTCGCTCTGGTAATAAGACACAGTGCGCCGTTGAGTTCTGCCACTCAACATGGAATGCCTCCAGAAAATCTGCAGAAAGTGGGGAACGTCCCTCTACCTACGCTGGTGTGGTCAGGATACAGTGTAAAGCTGATTTAATTATTAAGCTTAGTAAATAAAAGGCATTTAAAACAGGTGTAAAGTAGTGGCTTTACGCCACTGCGTTTCGCATCAGGTAATGCCGGGCTCCGGCGCCCAACCCACCTTAAAGGCCAGCAACGCACCTGTAGCTCGTCTGATGTTGCACGGGGTCGTGGGCCGTGGTGATCACTTACCATCATCATCAGGTGACCCGAACGCTCGTTTGCCTTGTCTTTTCCATAAAAAAATAAAGCTCGTTTCTGTAAGTCAAGTAGTAAACATTAAGAATTTCATCGAGTGTAAATCAAACTCAGAACTAGTCGCGTTTGCAGCCACACTATGTGCCCCTGCGCCACGACTGGCCTCTTAATAATATTGGTAGAAATGTATAAATGTCTTCAACTTCAAGGAAGCATTTGTACTCCAGCAGATACTTCCAGCTAGTACCGTATCGGCAACACGTGACTGTAACAATGAAAAAATTACCCTCCAGAATACTCGAGCTAGGATTTATTTCTTGCTTTAAGAACTTTTAGTCTATACTCGATATTTGCTGGATTCTTAAATAATTAGATTAGGCTTAATATAATTTTATTACGTTTATTTTTTTAATTACCTAGGTAAAATTTGTTTCTTTTTTTAAATAATTTCCTATTTAGCGTACGTATGTATGTATATAATTATAAATAACAAATATTTTATATAAAAATCAATTTTTATAGAGGCGAGTCGTGGCGCGGGGCCACGATGAGTGACTGTAAAAGCTACTGGTTATGAGTTCGATCCCCACTTGCGGGAATGAAATATTTATTTAAATTATAATAAATTATATTTTAATTTATTCGCTCTGGTGTCAAGGCAAAGCGCGACTTTGAGTTTCGCCACTCAATACGTAATGCCTCCAGAATTTGGCAAAAAATGAGAAAGGAAGTGTTTTAAAACACGTCCCCTCCGTCTGCTATGTGCGAGATATAACTTGAAGCTGATATGATTTTATCATTTTTTATATTTCATCTCAAGAGAAATTACTGTTATGTACATTTTATCAAAATAAAGACAAACATAATCATGGATATCAAATAAAAGTAGTATAATATATTCAAATTCTAGATAATAACCGTCTATCACTACAAGAAAGTAGACGACAATAACGTTTATAGCATATATTCTGTGACGTCTCTATAAAACAACGGCGGAAATACATATTTATTTACTCGAATACCGACCACTTCAATCGTTAAGGCTTTGTACAGACTATATGCTGAATATGAATACAGAGTGATGTAAAAAATGTTGAATCACAGAGAGAGTAAAGAAGGAGGCTTCTAAGGTCTTGGCTGACCTTCAGAAAACACAGTATCGATGGTACTGGAGGGTGGTTAGGTAAAAAACAAATAGATGACAGTGGACGAGGCGAAAGAGGTCATGCAGAGACCGTGGCGTTTGGTGCTCCGTTCTCTCTGGCTACTCCGCTAGAGAATTGGCATCTTGTTAAAGATTATTCTTTCCTTTTTTATTAAAGCCCTTCTTTATTAGAGAAATATGTAGTAACTACTTAATACTTTGAAAAAATGAAAAAAAAATAATACTTGAAGTATGTTCCTAGCAAGTTCCTCTTTTCTAGCAAGAATATTAAACATAGAAATTTCAAGTACGTTACATAATAATTCTAGCATTTAAATATTATAAAGTTAAACACCAAAATGTCATATTAATCTGAAAAAATATATTTTTCTTTACCATAAAATAAAGATAAACTCGTCTAAAAACTGCCTTAAGTATTTTACAAACAAAATAGATGCGGGTTTTCTTAAGTTACTTTGAATATATGACTGTGCGTTTCCACCGCGATGTGATGTCAGTGCTTGTGAAATATGTATTAACGTGACCATTTTACATTACCTTACCTTTTTTTTTAGTATCCTGCAAATATCAGGGTAGATATAGGGAACCTAGTGTTAAGATATTCCATTCGTCACTTTAACGCCGCGCTTTGCCTCGACTTTACAGACTTAACAGTATTTCCTCGAGTGGGATTCCAACCCTCGACCTGTCACGTTTACAGCTTATGCCCCTACGCCACGACTGGCCTCATATTACTCATATTATTTTATTTTATTTTATTTTTTTATTTTAGCGTCTTACCGAGTCTTGCCTTTTTTTATAGTTTACACGTAATTACATATAGCAGTATAATCACAAGGAATTAAGCGTTAAGACACTCCTTTTCCCACTTTCTGCCAACTTATTCAAGTGCGATTCGACCAATAAATTCTGAAAATGCAAATAATTCAAATATTATCGCACCCACAACCACCAACCACCACCACAATCAGACGTTGCGGGATACAGCGTGAAACTAACAAAAACAAGTAAAACAAAAACACAAATAACATTTACCATAATTATATTTAGTACACATTTTATTATTTCCTTTTATATAATAATTTGATAACAGCCCGTAAGACTCGCCTCTCGCTATAAATTCACACAAAACCTTTATAACTTCGTAAGCCATTCCAAATTTATGTTCTTGTTTATTGAAAGCACTTTATAATTAAATTAGGGAATCTCTTTTAAATATAACCTTCTGTGAAACGAAATTAATTTAGTTAATAATAATTTTCTCAATATAGACTGCGATAGAGGCCGTTGTGGCGCAGTGGAAAGCCTCTGATTTTAGTAAGAGATTTCTCGTGATGATAGTAAGTTTGATCGCACTCTCTCCATCCTAGTAGACAAGTCGTGGGGTTGAGTTCCGACACTGAATACGTAATTTCTCTAAAATCGCGGTGTGTGTAAAACGGAGTGTTTCAACACTAGAGTCCCTTTGAATACTCTTCTACATGTTCGGTGAAGCTAAACAAAAAATATATCTCACAAAATGTAGAACGGATCGATGTCTCACTAGAGCGTCGAAATTCCTTACTACAATGATGAAAGAACCGCACTGAAAGCTAGTTACTGATAGGTATTGAAAGGCGGATTAAGATTTTTAAATTATTCTTTCTTTCTTTTTTAGTTAAGTATTTTTAGTTGGGCAAAAAGATGGTCTCCATATTTCCACCGATAAAGTACTGCGTTGGATTCCGCCACTCAACGTGTCTCTATCTGGAAGGAAAGTGGGGAATGGAGTGTCTTGACACGAGTGTTGAGGATACTGCGCCTGATGTCGCGTGTTTCACTCATTGAATTAATTTAATGACACAATCTCAATATGGAGCGAATTCTTTCTCGCGGTATATTGTAGGGCTACCTATAGAGGTAGATGTATCTATTAACTTAACTACAGAGATTTATCTGTATTATATTGAAACGAGTAATTTGTTCTCAGGAGAACTGCTATTTGAAATGGTAGTAGCGGCATGTTGATTTGACTATTCAAAAGTGCTGACAAAAGTGCCACTCAACGCGCAATGCCTCCAGAATTCGGCAAAAAGTGGGCAACGGAGTATCTTAACATTAGGTTCCCTCTGCCTACCCTGCTGTGTGTGGCATAGAACGTAAAGTTGTTTTTTTTTTTTACAAAAGTCAATTTGAATAAATAGTATTTTAAGTTTGAATTGAAATTTCAGATATAGTCCACTCTTTTATTTACCACCAGCGCTAGGACAATCATTTTTTTCTACCGAATTCTCCAAAGCACTGTTCCGAAAAACTGAGTTCTGTCGGCTTTATTATTTTTAGCTTTGCGCTGTATACCGCATATACCAGGCAGACGGAACCTGGGAACCTAGTGGTAAGTAAGACACTCCATTCCCCATTCTTAGACATATACACGTTTTCACTCTACTATATTCTCTACATATAATAAAATAGGCTCTACATATATCATCTGTAAATAAAACACAGAAGTTTCATTGAAATCACCATCTTGCCCTATTCTCAGATCGTTTCAATCAAATAATTTCCAGCAGAATTTATAATAATAAAGTCTAATAAAAGTTAGATGGGTCGTTTTGTATTCATGAACAGTTCGCAAATTGATTTTGATCCGCATCAGACGGCGTCAGGCGTAGGTTTTGATACGAGAAATCTTTTAAGTTTCTTTAATTTCACCTTTTTTTTTGTTATTTATTAAGAATTAGAAAGAAATAAAAAAAATAATTATATTGAGTTGGATTTTATTTTATTAGGATATTTTATGAAATATTAATAATAATATTTTAAAACATATATTTCATGTCCGATATCTAGTATTAAAACATTTCGTAGCACATTTTTCGCTTATGTAGATAAGCGGGATACAGCGGGAAAATGGAAATAAATCAATATAATTAAAATCTTTTTCATGAGCGAGACCAATTGTGGCGCGGAGGAATAAAGTGTGACTGTAAACGTGACTACTTGTAGGTTCAATCCCCACTCGAGGACCCTACTGCACCACCGCCGCCATTTATAATTCTTGAGTTATTAGTTTAACTTTTGTTAAATTGTACAGATTGTCGACGTTGGGTTTCATCACTCAACACTCAAATACTCCCAATACTATATACTTACTACTTATATTACTATTTACAAATTCTAAAACAAATTTTATAGAAAGAAAAGTCTACAGAAATATCTAAAAATATATGAAATGTGGGCAAAAAATCAATTTTCCCATATAAAAAAGGTGGTAAAATGACATCAGCGCCTCTACCTCCATAATCAAAGGACTTTTCGTTTCCACGAAAACAATGGGCATCGATTGAAGGTATTTAATATTCATAGCCGTTAAGCGACTGAGATTGACTCTATCACGATTAATATTGAAAATGCGATAAACGATTTACCTTTTTTTTTTATTTCGTTTCAAATAATTAACTTTTTTATTCATATATTTTTTTAATGGAAGCCAGTCGTGGCGCAGGGGCACATAGTGTGACTGTTAGCGCGACAGGTTGTAAGTTCGATTTCATATTTTAATTTCATCGCTCTGTATACGAGCCGAAGCGCGGCGTTGAGTTTCGGCCTTTGGATCTTGAAAAATCGAGAACGAAAGTGTCTTAACACAAGGTTCCTGAGCTCCCTCTGCCTATAAATTATTTATTTACTTTATATCGTAAAAGTTTTAAAATTTGATACAAATATACTTTTTTCAGTCAAACTTAACTCTTTTTTTATATATAAGCTCATCTATTTTTTTTTCAATTCTTTAACATAAGTAGACTAAGAGATACTACTAACACTGTACGTAATTAAAGCCACAGTAGTTTGTCCAACACGCCGGTCGTGAGTTCATTTCTTGCATTTGAAAGTTACTAAGGAAAGACCAGAACACTTCGAATGAGAGATAAACTGTATTGTACACTAGTGGAACTTTGTCTTATCACCGAAGAGAGGGAATAAAAATAATTTATCTTCACAAATGGGAATGAAGCCCACAACCTTTATCTGCTCTTCCACTGTGCCACGACGGCCTCGAACTAAAAAGTATAACATGTACAAAATACATTAACATAAATATTATTTATATTTATAAGCCTCAGTACAGGTAGTCATCTTAACTCAATGAGATCGTCGTGGCGCAGCGAAGCGTATGACTTTAAAAGCGACGGTTGTGGGTTTGATTCTCACTCGGGGGAATTAATTATTTAACATTTTGATTTCCTCACTCTGATAACAAGGCAAAACATAGTGTTCAGTTCTGCACCTCAACACCTCTTCAAAATTCGGCGAGTTCAAAAAAGTTAAGAACAGAGTGTAAACAGATACCCTGATATATGCGGTATACAGCGTGAAACGTGAAAAATAAAACAAAAAAAAGTACAAATATGACATATTTATTACCTTTCAGCCAAACTACCTTGTCCGGAACGGTGAGGTCGCCTATTTTTTATTGTACGCCCGGAGAGCCTTCCCGCGTACCTTTTTGTACAATGTCGGTGTCAGCTACGAATGTAATACGTCTTCCTTTAATCCCTTAGATTATAATATGGTTGTATGAATTTGATGGATTTTTTTAATATTTTACTTACAAAGTTGTAGATATTTATGTATATTTGTCCTGAGGTCGTTGTGGTGCAGTAGTACACCGTTTGACTGTAAGTGCGGCGTTAAATTCCGCCACTCAACACGCAATGTCTCGAGTATTGTGCAGAAAGATTTTTCTACGTTTTCTAAGCTTATTGCTTTAAAGATATTGCTCTAAATTAAAAGGTTGGGGCATTTATAATGTTTAGTTTTAGATATAATTTTTGTCCTAAGTGAAAATCGATTTCACTATACAGACGTGTACCGTCAGAAGTATCTGAAGTTTCGATAATTATATAGGTACAAGCAATATAAGTATAAACAATTATAATAATAAGTATGATTTTGAATAAATTGAAGATTGTATACAAGAAAATAATATTTTTTTCTTGGAACATTTATATATCATTAACAGAGTGAAACTTAGCGCATATCATTATGTACGCGGGCTCAAAAGCGTGCGACTGTAATCGCGACGGTTGTGGGTTCCACTCCCACTTGGGGGACCAACTATTTAATATTTTTATTTTGCTCGTTCTAGTAACGAGGCAAAGCGGAACTGCTCTCTTTTTACCACAGCGTATAAATGAAAATAATTCATTCCCACGTATAGAAACCGAACCCACAACTGTCGCACTTACCCCACGACGTCCATTGTTCATAATAGGTGCATTACTTTGTTAGATCGCCTCACAATGTATCTAAATAACAAAGTAACGCAACAAGCCGTAAAACGAAAAATAACGCAAATAAAATTAAACGACTTGTTTTATTCCCTTTCACAGACGTGAATTTTTGCCAAATCATATAAGAATTTCACTATAAACTTATTTATTTCTCTGTGAAAATACTATAAAACATTTTCTATTCTAATGTTAAAAAGCTGTAGTTTGTTTGTTTGAACGTGTTAATCTCAGGAACCACTGGTTCGTGTTGTATAGTAATCGTTTTGTGTTGAATAGTACATATATTTATATTGAAGCCAGTCGTCCTAGGGGCACGAGCGTGCGCCTGTAAAGCGATAGGTTGTAGGTTCGATTCCCACTCGAGGAAAAGAAATATTAAATACTTTCAATTTCTTACTCTCGTAACGAGGCAAAACGCGGCGTTGATTCCGCCACTCGGCACGTAATGCTTTCAGAATTCGTTGGAATTTGGGGAATGTAAGTGTCTTGATGGGAACGGACCACTCCATGCGTAATGTCTTCAGAATTCGGCGGAAAGTGTCTTAAAACTAGGTTCCCAGTTTACATATGCCTATTCTGCTATATGTGTGATACAGCGTGAAAGTAAAATCTAAATAGGATATTTATTAAGGAAGGCTATTTAATATAAGGTTTCTCATACCACGTGAATGGTTTCGATGTAATCCATTGTAACTGCCAGTTGTCTCGGGCAATTGGAATTTATTATGTGAGGTAAAGCCGCAGTTAAAAGCTAGTGTATAGTGCGTAGAATATTTTCTAAGTTGACAAATCGTTTTGGGGAAACACAATATATTTTAAGCAAATACGCAATTTTTCAGTGAACTTCGATACAAGACCTTTTTCTGATATATTACTTTTTTATGCGACCTTCAATACAAATGAAATCTAGTTTATTGTAGGGAAATATAAAATTTTGAGGCCAGTCGTGGCGTATCGTCACAAGTGCGGTTTGGAACGCGACAGGCTGTGAATTCGATTCCCACTCGAGAAAATCAAATATATATATATTTTAATTTCCTCGCTCTGGTAACGGTGCAAAGTGCGGCGTTGAATTCCGCCTCTCAACATGCAATTACAAGTAGAGATGGATTTTTTTTTATTTAAGTTCAAAGCATCATGATTACTTTTAAAAAAAAAATATTTATCATTTGAATAATTTATGTTAATTACTCTTAACAGTTCTATTTAACTATGCTCTGCTTAAAGGTGATTTTCGGTTTCATTACAAAAAAAACATCATATTCTTTTGAAAATCAAAGAGTTCCGGCGTCTGAGCTTAATATTATCTATTTTTAAAACCACTTTCCGATTCAAACAATTTACAGAGCAAACGTTCCTTTACTGTTCTAGGTAAAATCAAGAGAACCATTGTTATAAATTATTAGGAGTATGCAAAACTCGTCCCGATTTTTTTTCGCAAAAAAAATATCTGCCAAGGGAAGTTGGCAGGTCATTTTTACGAAAAGAATATAAAAAAAAAAAACACTATTACTATTTTTTATACTGCACAGTGATTCTCAGTTGCACAGTTAAGATAATAAATAAAAATGAAAAAAGAAAAAACAGCTTTACGCTGAATGTCACATGCAGCAAAATATCCATCCATCCAGCCAAATAACTACAGGCCTATTGCTATCACCTCCGTGCTGTCAAAAATGATGGACAGCATTAGAAATAGCCATCTCTTGGTTTATCTGGAGGATCACTAACTGGATATGTGGCACTCCACTGCTGTGCGGTTTCGTAAGAACTTTCTTTCACGCGCCATGATTCCATGTCGATATGAGGTGGGTACTTTCAAAAAGTGCGTCTATCTCTACCTCGGCGGCCGACAACGCACCTCTAGCTCCTCTATTTCACTTCGAAAGCTATCACCTAGTAGAAATCGAACTAACAATCATCGTATTTGGAATACACTATCTGTTAAAATTTACTAGTAGAAATAAAAGGCAATTTTATTTTTATTTATTGTTATTATCTGTTAAAAATATCTCAAAAATTATTTTTTTAACTTTTTCCAATATTACAAAACAGAATTTTGAATATTGAAAATCTCTCACAGACACGCGTCTCCAGAACAAGTTAACCAGGAAACTAGATCATCAAGCACAAAGCGATGCTATCGACTATAAGATGTTCGCAACTACCCGCCATCTATTAATTTCACTCAACTGATAACCAAGTTCTCGTATCGTCTATTTATAGAAGATCCGAGGTAGTTGTGGCTTTTGTTACTTAAATATGCTTAAGTATAATGCTTGGAGTAACCGCTTTTCGAAAAGTTTAAGTAAAAAGGGACGTTTTGTGATAGTAAATTTTATTTTGTACTAGCTTTTGCAAAGAGTAAAAGCAGTGTAGAGTCAAAAACTAAAGTTAGAAGTAAATAAACCATTATATGGGCCACTAGTGGGCGCGCGCGGCTTCGCTCGCTTATTTGCACCTTTAGGCGTGATTTTTTTTAAAACAAACCATGAAACACGTGTTCAATAAAATATTTTTAACAGTTTGATTTTTTTTAATCGGTGGCGATTTAATGATTTTTCCATACAAATTTTCAACCCCTTGTTTGCATCTTTAGGGGGTGAATTCTAAAAAACCATGAAATACGTGTTCAATGAAATATTTTTAAGAATCTGAATTTCAAATTTTATAAAAATCGGTACAGATTAAATTTATTTTCCATACATACTTTCAACCCCTATTTCATCCCTTTAGGGTTAAAATTTTTCAAATTCCCTTCTTAGTGGATGTCCAGAATATGAAAATAAACATCTGCCCAAATTTCACGTTTCTACCATCAGCGGTTACGGCTCTGCGTGCGTCTTACCTCAGTCAGTCAGCACAAGTCCTTTTATATATATAGATTACCACTCGGAGGAATTGCACAGGAAGATACAAAGCGCAGCGGCACGAAGTGTGACTGTAAAACCGACTGGTTGTGGGTTCGATCACCACTCGAGGAGATTAAATATTTACTTAAATGTATATTTCCATTTCTTCGCTCTGATATCGAGGCAAAACGCGGCGTTGAGTTCTGCCAATCAACACGCAATTCCTCCAGAATTCAGCAGAAAGTGGAAAACAGAGTGTCTTAACACTAGTTTCCCTCTGCCTACACTGCAGTGTGCGGGATACACCGTGAAGCTGATTTAATAGCTGATAAACTTACCTCGCACTTACATTATTTTTACAACAGAATATTTTTGTATGAAAATAAGTATTATCTCCGAATAAACATACCAACGTAGCGTAGCCAACCCTTATGTAATTTTCATTAACTTTATCTTTTACTCTCGGGGGTAATTATTATAAATATCGTAATAATGATACTAAATGAGACTGGAACATTTCGTGGTAGTATATGAGATCTTTATATGTTAGCAGAAAAAACATTAACTTTTGTCTTGAAAATTAGAGGTTACATTTAAGGCTATTGTGGCGCAGTGGATCAGTGTCTGAGAGTGAGCACAATAGTTACGGATTCCATATAGGAAGGCGAAAGAGTTGAGTTTCGACACTAGAAACGCAATGTTTCTAAACAGTGGGGGTTTTTTATATATCTAGTTAGTTGATTATTATTTTAAAATCTTAAATGACAATTTTTTATATTGACATAGTGATAAGACGTAAATCCTTTTAGCTCAGCGACTTAATGTTAGTCTAAAAGTCTAGTATTTCAGACTTAAACTAAAGCAATTACCTTGAAAAACAGTATTAAGTAAGATTAAGCTTTTGGAAAATCTTCATTATAATAAGAGACCTTGTAAAGGTAGCGACTTATTAAAGTTAGACGTAAGAATTAATGTCTCAATTTTAGGCTGTATCCATCATTTAGCAGGATAGGGGGAACCTAGGAACCTTGTGTTAAGGCACTGCATTGCCATTAGAACATTTTCGTTCTCAACTTCCGCCGAATTCTCGAGGAATTGCTAGTTAAGTAGCAAAACTCAACTCGAAACTCGACTCGAGAATAAGATTTGTATAATTACATATATTTTCAGTACTTGCGGCCCACAAGTGACTTCACCCGCTTGAATTATATCATTGTTGTATTATACATACACTCAGTGGACTCAACATAATATACATGTCGATGAAGATCATGACATGAGGCCAGTCGTGGCGCAAGGGCATAAACGTGCGACTGTAAGTGGTTGGTTAGTGGTTGTGGGTTCGATTCCCATTCGAACAAATTAAATATATAATGTTTTCATTTCTTCGCTCTGGTAACGGCGCAAAGCGCGACGCAATGTTTAGTCACTCAAGAAGCAATGCCTTGAGAATTCGGCGGTAAGTAGGAAATGAAGTGTATGACACTAGGTTCCCAGGTCCCCTCCTTAAGAAGATCCATTTCGTGAATGAGGCATGTGCGACGTTGCCACTTTGAAAGATTTCTGTCTGTTTCCGTCAATCATAACAAATGGCTATTTATTTTACAACGATAATTCTATTATTTATTTTGTTTAATTTTTAGCAAAATTTCTTTTGTTTTAATTGTATTAAAATATAATATTTAATTCAAAGTGGTGAAGATAAAACACTCTGTATATGTAAGATATAATATAAATTTTGCAGTCAACTCTTGGACTATAATGTTTCATATAATTTATAGCCATGTTTGTGCTCTATTTGCTCTATAAGAGATAGTAACTCCGACTAACATAATATTTTTCCACAACGTGGAATTTGACATTTTTCCATTTGAAAATAATGTTATAAAATGTTTGAAACAAGTTTTATAATTTTATTTATAGAAAATATAGAAAATTATATTAAAATCGGCTCACCTGCTTTGAGCCACTTGCTGCGATATACTTAAATACAAAGTTATTATTTTTATTTTATTATGTAAATTGAAGAAAATTATCAAAAACTGTATATCAATAGTACGTATGTAAAATCACGAATTTTGCTTCCAATGAGGCAATAAAACAAACATAGTAGCCGAAAATTTGTTTGGTTGGACACGCTAATCTCAGGAACTACTGGTTCAAATTCAAAACATGCTTTCGCATTGAATTGTCTGTTTATCGAGGTAGACTATAGGCTTTATTAAACAAGTTAATAGCCACGTCAGAGTGTGTCATGCAATACACATTTTGGCGCAGGGACACAAGCCTGCAGCAGCAAGCAGACTGTAAACGCGACGGTTGTAAGTTTGATTCCTTCTCTAGAGAATGAAGTATATATAATATTTTCATTTCGATTTCATCTCGATTCTGACAATGAAGCAAAAAACGCAATGCCATGAAAATTCGGCAGAAAGTGAGAAATAGTGTCTTAACTTCATCGTAACGTCTTAACACTGTGTTCTCAGGTTCCCTTTACCTACCTTGCGATACAACTGAAGTTACATACAACTCTTAGTTACTTTCATTTGACTATCTTCTGATTCCGATTGAAGCATCTTGTTCATATAATATACTAAGCAAAGAAAATCTATTATTAAGCCACTTCGTTATCCATTTTTAGCCCAGTTTCGACCAATATCATATCTGGTGGCGTAACTCAACGCAACGTTTTATTTTACTACCTATTAAATAGATAAATAAATTAGCTTCACCCGTACACAGCAGGGTAGGCAGAGCGAACCTAGTGTTAAGACACTCCGTTCCCCACTTTCTGCCGAATTCTGGAGGCATTGCGTGTTGAGTGGCAGAACTCAACGCCGCGCTTAACCTCGACACCAGAGCGAAGAAAGGAAAATATAAATTTAAGTAAATATTTCATTTCCTTGAGTGGGAATCGAACCCACAACCAGTCGATTTTGCAGTCACACCTCGTGCCGCTGCGCCACGACCGGCCTCAAACTACTACCTATTAACTTTTCAAAATTAGTACTAATTGTCTAAAACTGAATAGTTTATTCGGATGAACACGCGATGTTAGGAAATATTGGTTTAAATTAAAAAAAATATTTTGGTATTGGATAATCTATTTGTTAACAAAGGCCTATATACTCGTATAACATCTCCTTAAATGTTTGGATATATGGATGGAACCCATGGTACCTGCGATAAGAGCTACCTTAGGCTCTTTAGTTTTTTCCATTTGATAATTTGACAAAAACTAGTACTAAAATAGGCCAGTCAAATCGCAGGGACACAAAGTGTGACTGCATCTTATTTAAATTTATATTTCCATTTTTTCGCTCTGGTGTCAGGACAAAGCGCGGCGTTGAATTCCGCTGCTCGACACGTTTCTAGAATTTGGCGGAAAGTAGGGAATACAATGTTTTAATACTAGGTTCCCACTGCTTACCCAGCAGTAAGCGGTATACATCGTTTAATTTTATTTTTTCTAGTACTAAAATAAAACGATATTTCATACCATATCCAAAACTCCTAAGTATATTAGTTCTGTAAACCAAAGTTTACTTACAGTATTGATCACGACCCGCACTATGAAGCCTACTTCCCGCAAAGGAACTTGCGAACTACTAAGTTCCAGATTACACGGTTTTCCACTTTTAATTAAAAGTATCTTGCCACGTTATCAGTATAGATTAGAAGTTTGCTTTATATATTTATTTTTTCTTTTCACGCTTTTTTCTACAGATAGCAGAGAACGCGATGGAACCTGGGAACCTAGTATTAAGACACTTCGTTCTCCACTTTCCACTAAATTTCTGATGGGTTGGTGTTGAGTGGTGGAACCCAATGCCACACTATAAGATAAAATATATTAAAGACGTCATCCCCCCAAGTGAGGATCGAACTCACAACCGTCGCATTTATAGTCAAACGCTTGTGCCCCTGTGCTACGACGGCCTTACAAATAATATACAAATGTAATCCTAAGGAATAGTATGAGCGTTTCACTGTAAGACGACGGTTCTAGGTTCGATGCTTACTCGGGAGAATGAATTATTTTCATTTCCTCGCTCCAGCAACTAAGTAAAGTGTAAACCTATTAGTAGTTAAGTAAATTAGAAATAAATAATGAACAGAACACGAACGTTTACATACTCGTATGCATAGTAAATGCATATAGCTTTGAAGTGCAAAGTCTTGTCAAGCACTCAGAGCTGCATTTCTCAACATGATTTACATAAGTTAGGTGTCATATATCTGTTTATTTAACTGATTAGATTATTGAAGATATTAAAATAGGGTACAAGAGAGATAATATTTCAAAAGCTGACAATAGAGTAGGAATGCAGTGATAAGACACTCCGAATTTCATTTTCTATCTAAATTTCCAAGAAAATTGTGTTGAGTGGCGAAACTATTTCGTGATGTTATCAGAGTAAGAAAATGAAACTAACCGATTCGTCGGACTGGGAATCGAATCCAAAACCGTAGCGCTTACAGTCAGACGTTGTGCCGTTTCGCCACGGCCATAGCATCAAGATCATTTCTTTCTTTTCTGCTATGTTAGTAACCTAGTGGCAACATTATATGCACGAAATGTCTAAACTAAAGCTAACACTATACCTAAAAATATTACTTTTGTAGCCGTAGTAGTGCAATGGCACACTTTTTGACTGTTAACACAATGATGGTGAGTTCGACTCCTATTCAGGGTAAGAAATTATCTACATTATCTAGTTCTGGTAAAGTTCCACCGATCGATACGAATATTTCGAAAATTGGGTGGAACGTGACAAACCAAACATCTTAACACAATTATTTTTTTTACACGTTTTCTAAATAAGTATTTTTCTTTCCTAAGTGTGGAATAACACTTTAAAAATGTTTAAAAAATATTTAAAAAAAATAGTAATTTCTCTTGCCAAACGATAATTTCTTAGTAATTATCTTTGGGTAGCGGAAATTTGTAACAATCTCCATACAGAGATGCTAACAACATAAATAAGTTGTAACAAGCGTATAAAAATTTCTACGTAGCTCGATTAGAACGTATGGCTTAGCGGTCAGAGCGCCTGGTCGGTTTCCAGGAGGCGCGGGTTCTAGTCCCGCTACGTTCAAATTTTTATACGTTTTCTAAATAAGTATTTTTCTTTCTTAAATGTGGAATAACACTTTAAAAATGTTTAAAAAAAATCTTAAAACAAGTTCCTATGACTACCCTGTTATGCATTAAGAAGTCTTACTTCCCTTTATCTGGTATTTAAACTTCTTACCCACCATACCCACTCAGACCTCCAACTACACAACCACAGTGTCCATAACAGACCAGCAGTTTCCGTATTATTTATTTCAAACGAAACCTCTCTGAATAAAACATTCGTTTTAAGCGCTACAATTGTTGTACTTATAAATATTACAATAGTTTCAACGCTGAATGACGTTGGTAAACTATTTTATACTTTATTACGTTGATATAAGGTTGATTTTCAAATGTATGTCGATGCCACTTTAAGCTAATTGTAATTAGTAGTAAGCTTCTCATGCAGTATGAATGGAAGCGGTCATTATTTTATGTATGAACAATTAGTTTCTTTTTAGTTTTATTTCTATATCAAATTTTTTATCGTATTTCGCTTCCAATTAGTAAATTAATAAATCGGTTAAGCGTGAGTCTGACTCGTTCATTGGGGATTCCGTAGGAATTATAGAAGTTGACACACTCAAGTTTGCGTTTTGGGTTCATAAAAAACAGCTTCACGCTGTATCCCGCACACAGTAGGGTAGGTAAACGGAAGCTAGTGTTAAGACACTCCGTTTCTCACTTTCTGCCGAATTCTGGAGGCATTGCGTGTTGAGTGGCAGAACTCAACGCCGCGCTTAGCCTCGACACCAGAGCGAAGAAATGGAAAAAATTAACACTAAGTGCCCGCTTTGTGCGGGATATAACGAGACGCTAAAAATACAATGAAATAATAATTAGGTATTTATTATAGCCAATGGTGCACGGACTAACTTACGCTACTTTTATTTTTAAAAAAGTTTCATGGTTGCCTGCAAAATAATTTTACTGTTAAAATCTCTTCCATCAGCCACCCTCAGAGTCAATGTGCTATCGGCGGGGGGACAGCAATACTCACGTTTACTATATGGTCACTTATTCACACATATAAATATATATCCACATTTGCGAACATATATACACATAAATCTATAAATAAGTATAATATTAGGCCGGTCGTGGCGCAGCGGCACGAGGTGTGACTGCAAAACCGACTGGTTGTGGGTTCGATCCCCACTCGAGGAGATGAAATATTTACTTAAATTTATCTAAGGTCTAAGTTTGAATGCGTTTGTTAAGATATTAGAAAAAGCGAATGAAGGAAACGTGGATGTGACGGAAGAAAAATGAAAGAAATGTGAATGTTTTGGAGCTGCAATCTCTGAATCGAAAAAATAGAGAATCGTAAAATAGAGAATGTAACAGTGAGAATGAAGAACAACGTGATCTAGTATTTGGGGCACGTCAAGGATGAGAGTCCATTCCAGTTCATAGACGACTAGTACTACCATATTTCTATTTGGCAAAACTAAGCTTGATCTCAGTTTCCTCGTAAACTATTATCTTACATTTGTGGTATAAGCTCTATATCCACGATAAGCTTATTGCCTTTACTTGGAGTTTAAACTCAAACATGATGTTAACACAATGCTTAACCAATATTGCTTCAGATGCATTTGATTTATGTTCATCTATTGAAACTTTGTTGATTGCATTGTGTATTGGATCAATGTTTTGATTATATTCTTGCATTGTGTTTTTTGACTTCGATATGCGCATTTATAAAAAAAACCGACCAGGTGCGAATTGGACTAGCATACCATGGGTTTTGTATCACTTTCAACATTTTAAGTCAAAGGAAAATGCTTAAAAAATTGGAAACTTAATTTTGCGAGCGTAAGCACTCATTTTTAATTGACTTCTTTTCCAGAAAGTTTCTATATTCATTAATTATATTTTTGTCTGTCTTACGATTTTTTGTTATTGGTGGACCAATTCTAAGGAACGTTTTACTATTTAGAACGTCTATCCCATTATTACCAAGTTAAAATCTGATGATGAAATCTCATTGAAACAGCGGGGAAACTTAAAAATTTTAAAACTAATATATTAATTACTTTAAAGTAAATTAATTTACTTATATATCCTATTTACTATTTAAAATGTTATAACTACTAAATAGTTGAAGTTCTCACCTCTTGGCGTTTAAAAAAATGAATAGAAAGAAAAACGTTGTAATAAGGGTTAAACGTAAAATACAGGATTTAACATCTAAAACTCGAAAACGTACTCGTAATTGGAAATAGGCTGGGCTCAAGGACAAATGGAGTAAGAAAGTAACAGGATGGTACCCCAGTAAATACAATAGGAAAATAACCAGACCACAGAAAAAGTGGGACGACGACATCAGACCAGTTGTTGGAGTGTGGGTGTGGAACAGAATGGCACTAGAAAGAACTAAATAGACAAAAATAGGAGATAATTATCAAAAATTAAATATTAGAATAAAATTAAATCAGTATGTGTACATGTGTATTAATTTTAAAATATATCATTGTTTGATATGAATAAAAGGCTAAATTATTATTACAAATATTATCATTATTAAGTCAACGCAAACAAACTAGTTATCTCCCAATAATTAATTATATAAATCATTAAAAAAATCTAAACAAAAAGGCACATTATAAAATATACATTTCTAAAGCTATTTAAATGTACTAAAATACAATACGATATAATTTAACGTTCTTCCTCCAGAACTAAAACGTGAGAGATGAATAAACTGAGAACAAAAGGTTACTCCGCCGAGTTGTATGAATTCGGAGATTTAAATTAATTACAAATTAGATTATATTTGGTTTATAATCCAAGTGTAGATTAAAAACTAGTATATCTTCTATAGAAGGGAGGTCGTTTTTATATTCACGCTTTATTCATAGCAGAATATTCCGAGAGAAGCCAGTGTTGAGACACTCCGTTTTCACTAACCGTAAAATGTTTTAAAAATTGAATTTTCGCTGGATTTGCCTCTAGGAAATATTTGATACTACTAAATTAAAAACCTAATATTAAGACGGATTGTCTTTCTCTATTTTCCGCCCAATTTTCGAGACATCACGTGTTGAGTGATAGAACTCACCATTTTGTCCTATCCTTAGAGCGAGAAAAAGAAAATAATTAATTTCTCACGGGCTCGATTTTTTTTAATCCCTGAAGCCCAATTATATTCAACTGGCTTAAAGCCCAATCATTAAAATAAAATCGTCGTGTTTTTTGTTTCTTTGACGGTTTTAAACTATTTTTTTAAATGTCGATACCACATTGATAAAAACATTTTTAGAATCCTTTTCAAAGTATTTGCCATCAGTCTTTTTTATTTTTTATATCAAAAGTGTGGTCATTTTTTTCATAAAATCTATGCAACTAAATGGTTTTTCTTGTTAATTAATCTTATTGTGAGATTATGTTGCAGAACTTCACAAAAACTAAATTTGATATCCCGTAATACAGATATCTTGTAAGGCCACTGGAGGTCCATTGGATATTGGTAGTAGCCAAGGACCTCCAGTTAGTAGACATAAAGGAACATATCTGATCGAAAAAATCGCTGCCTTCAGTAACATCTTGGTTTTATCCTCAATGTGATCGACTACTCGATAGCATCTTCGTTAGCACTCTTGGCATCATCTTTAACTTCATAATCTTCTTGCTTGGAGTATGAATCCAGTGCAGAACAATCGTCGTCATTTTCTAAAATTGATGCTATTTTAATCCGGTTTAGCTGTTGATGGGACTCTGTCTTGTATTCTTTATAAAAAAAAATATATAATAATTCGGCTAAACAAAACAATTAAATCAAATTAATCACAATAATAAGTTCTCTGATTTCAATACATTTTAAATGAAACGATTTTTAACCAGATTAATCTCGTACCACTCATAAAATCTTTGAAGTTTCAAACCCACCATACCATAGGGCAAGATACTATCAGCTCATTCTGCAGGAACCCAGGACAGTACGCGAGGAAATTAAGAAATCGTTGGCGGTAGTTTGATTATATTAATTATTGTTAGCATACTCGTGTAAAAGAGGGTAGATTTAGGTGGAAAATAACTATAAAAGCAATCGCTTGTAAGTGACGGCCCCTGTTGGAAGGAAACTAGTGTGAAGTATTGTTAGTAGGTGATACATATGTATCACCTACTAACAATACTTACGTAGACTGAGATGGCATTCGTCTGTCAGTTGACATAATGTTAAAAATCGGAAGCGGGTAACGTTTTTTAACACATCGTCTATATGATTTTAAACTATTTTGAAAGAGATACTATGTAATTGCAATAAGTGATATCACTTATTGCAATACCCGCTTCCGATTTTTAACATTATGTCAACTGACAGACGAATGCCATCTCAGTCTACCACCATGTGTGACCACGGACTACTGCGAAGTGTTCGAAACGAACGGTATCCAAAAATGTATAATCCCAAACATACACTATTTATTAATCCGGGTTAAAATTGTTTCATTTAAAATAAATCACAATAATAAGAAATTGGAAACATAAGTTACGCAAAGCTCAACCAATTATATCACAAAATGACGTAAACATCTTAATTAAGCAAATGAAGGAACTTACGAGATAGCGCAACTACGTCTTGCGAGGTCTCAATGATTACTGAGTTCGTTCGGGGATTTGCAGCGATCCGATAGTAAACGTGATAGAGGTAGAGAAATTTCGCCACGGTATACGTAGATTGGGCTTCTGGGATTAAATTAACTCATCTTGAAATGGAACCTACAAGTATGTAATTTCATTAAAATATATATATTTTTTTTATTTATCAGATTCACGCTGTATCCCGCACTCAGCAGGGTAGGCAGGGGGAACCTAACGTTGAGATTCTCCGTTCCCCACTTTCTGCTGAATTCTGGAGGGATTGCGTGTTGAGAGATACACTTCGTAATCCTATGTATACTTTCGCCTGGATTGACTTAGTTTACTATAAACGAGTTTCATTAATAATACTGAGTAAATAAGCTATAAAATTTCGCAATTTATTCTCCGATATCTTCTGCTAGAACCTGTCATGATAACATACGTAGTTTGCTATGTATATATAAATTATATTTTCCTTTATGATCCGAAGTTTGTTTTAGAATTCCTCGCTCGAAACAGTTATTATTGATTTCAAGTTTTTGATTAGTTAGAATATAGTTTGTTAATAAAGAATAGGTAAAGTGCGAGTCGGATTTTCTCACCGAGAATTCCGTACCAATTTTAAGATCGTAGGTCAATGGAAAGTACAACTTATACATATACAGTTAACAAACATTTTATATGTACAAATATAAGTTTGTAATTATTTTTTTTCTATGAAGATTCGATTCGATTCGATTTTTTTTTCTGTATGTTATTATAAATTCTAATGTCTTTCTCTATACATTCCAATTCCTTGCCAAATTTTATTGCTGTAGGTTCACGAGAACCACCCATCTAACCGTGCACATACATAGTTTATGATAGACCTGAGTATCTTATAGTAATAGCTTGATATATTCACGCGGTAGCGAGATGCTCGTGACATATAAAATGATGAATAAAATGATCTTTAAATTTTTCAAAATTTTCTTTTGAAAGTACGGAACTCTAAAAATAACATCATTTTTTTTCTTTTAAGATTAAATAAAGTATTTCTTGCTCATATATTTTTAAATGAAATAATGTAAGACTTTTACAATAGACAAGAGTTCGAGTTTGAGTTCCGCCATTCAACACGTAATGTCTCCAGAATTCGGCGGAAAATATGGGACAGAGTGTCATAACACTAAGTTCCCTCTGCCTACCTGGCTGTTTTACCCCGTGAAACAGATACACTTTGACGCAGTTAATATTTTAATTTTCGTTCAGCGAATTAGCATTCTCCAAACATTAGCGTTATGACGCGTTATATTAAATGTAGACACTTAATGTACGGTAATATTTAATGGATGGTACTGAAACTAAACGGTTTCTAAATATTGAATATATATTAATTTGTTTTTGAGGCTATAGTGGCACAGCGGCGTATATTCTTACTGTAAACGAAGAATGTGGGTTTAATTCCCACTCGAGAAATTAATATTTGAATATACCATATTACAAATAAAAAAATTATCTCGATAAGACGTTAAGTTTCAAAAATATACTGCAATAACATATTTTTATATATGATGTTGATGCAATTTATAATATTAAAAAAAAATTATTAATATATGAATATTATTTTTTCTAGTGATGGAATGGCACAATGTCTGACATAGTTAGAGGTAATCCTCTGGTAACAAGAAATCGCGGCGTTGAGTCCCACCATCCACTACTCAGTACACACCGTACCCTGCTGTGTCCGTGAACAACGTGGAGCCTAAGAAAAACCTATTGTTATTATTTAATACATCTGTCACTTTCGTCTATAGAAATAAAGAAATATTGATATTTTAAATGTATTTTCGAATATGAAAACCTGTCACCACATATCATTTTAGGAGATCTTGGAAAAAATCTTCTAAGCCTTAAATGTCTTTTCGACCAGGTCTATGACAAAAATAGCTTCGTTTTGCCAAAGGGTAAGCTAATGTCAACACACGCCGTTTCTTATTTAACGTACTATTTTTGAGTGGAGTGGAAGAAATCAATAAGAAGGAGAAAAAGATTACATTATAGAAGTTTATGAACATGAAATCGAAGATATTTTTTAAAATCCATATATTTATAAGCATCTAACCTTAAATCTATATATATTAGGCCTTATAGCTAAAATCATCTACTGCTAATTGAAACTTGAGGTCGAAACGACATCGTCGAAATTTTGTAGAACGCAGTACTTTGCCTTTGTCCCCAGAGCGAGAAAAATTACATAATTCATTTCCCACTCACACATTCATAGCTCACATGTTGTTTTATTTGTTTTTAAATCAACTCATCTAAAAATAGAACCTATAAGTATCAAATTTCACTCGAACATACCAAGACACGCACACGGTAGGGAACAGAGGACAGAGGGAACCTACCGTTCCCCATTTTCCGCCGAGTTCTGGAGATATTGCGTGATGAGTGGCGGAAATCAACGCCTCGTTTAGCCTCAACACCAAAGCGAACAAATGAAAATATAAACGTAAATACATATTTCATCTCCTCGAGTGGGGATCGAACTTACAACCAGTCGATTTTACAGTCATACTCTGTGCCTCTGCGCCACGACTTGCCCTCAACATATTAAATAATAATTTAATTATTTAAATACACTTAATTATACAAATCACTGGCCTCCAATATTCTTAGTTTATTCGTTTCAATTACAACTTTAATAATAAAGTCGAGTCGAGGTTAAGCGCGGTGTTGAGTTCTGCCACTCAACACGCAATGCCTCCAGAATTCGGCAGAAAGTGGGGAACGGAGTGTAACAACTTAACACTAGGTTCCCTCTGCCTACCCTGCTATGTGCGGGATACAGCGTGAAGCGTGATTTAATTTAACTTTAATAATCTACTCCATTCAGTATTTGCAAAATACCATGTTTTATGCAATGCATTCATTTAAAACATTTTCATTTAAACTGTACTTAGTGTTTCATCGTGAATGTAAACAGTGTTCGGTAAATGACTCTCTGTTAATATTGCTTTTAAAATTACCTATGCGCGGCGCTAAATACACATTTGAATAATTAAATTATTATTTAATGTGTTAATTTTGGTGTATATTAGTTTAGTGGGGGCGTTGTGGTGTATTTGGATGAAATTTAATAATAATAGGTTTTATTTCTAGATGAGTTGATTTAAAGAAACATGTGAGTTTTCTCGCTCTGGAGATAAGAGAAGAACAGAATAGAACAGCAACTTTGAGTTTTCCAATTCGAGTATGCCACTGCACCGGAACGGTCAAAATTTTTGATGCTATTTAATTTTATTAAATAAATTGTTAGCTTTTCTTTGCGCATCGCCGTCATGGTCAAATAAAAATACCTAAGAGTTCTGTACTAATTATGACAGGTTCTAAGTGCGGGAAGCAGCTCTGACTGCAGATTCAGTGGGCTACAATAAAACAAATACCTTGATGAATGGATTTAGATTCATGATATAAGTATAAACTAGTATAGATATTATACTTATTTAGAAAACGTATAAAAATTTGAACGTAGCGGGACTCGAACCCGCGCCTCCTGGAAACCGACCAGGCGCTCTGACCACTAAGCCATACGTTCACGTATGACGGTGTGACTCAACGCCGCGATTTTTCGTTACCAGAGGATTACCTCTAACCGTACGTGGACCGGGGCCTATAAGTAATTCTTCAATCAATAAAATCTTTACCAGGAACCCCGCATAATTTAAAGAGGTCCCGACTGTTAATCCTAATAAACTATTGGACTTGTTTATTTTCTTTTTAGTTTTATGCAGTCGAGGTTTTTGTTTTTACAAATATTTTTTTATTCATTAATAAGCTATATACTAACTTATAAGGAAAATTAAAACAATTATAACCTTTTCAACCGAAAAAATCTTAAATAAAGTTCAAATCGGATCAAAAAGAAAAATAGAATTTATGTATACATAAGAAACTCTTTGAATCATTTTATCTCATGTTATCAAGATCGTGTAATGTAGCAGAACAAAGAACAAAATTTAAAAATTTTGTAGCTTATTTACTAAGAATTATGTTAAATAAGACTTAGAATTATGTTATATAATCCGGCTAAAAATGGGGAACAGATTACAGAAGTGTCTTAATGGAAATGTAGTGTCTTAACACTAGCTTACCCGATTTCTCTCTATATATTATATTTTCATGCCGTATCTCGCACACAACAGGGCAGCCAGAGGAAAACTGCGAACCTAGTGTTAAGACACTCTAATCCGCTCTCCACTTTCCGCTGGATTGAGTTATTTATTAGAAAAATCGTACTTCTCAGTAAATAAGCTATAAAATTTCACAAATTTTGATCTCCGATATTTTCTGCTATAACCTGTCTTGATAACATGAGATAAACCAGTTCAAAGAGTATTTATACATAAATTCTTTTTTCCTTTATCATCCGAACTTTGTTTTAGAATTTTTCGCTTGAAGTGGTTATTATTGATTTCATCTTCCTTGTCAGTTGAATATAGCTTGTTGAATAAAAAATAACTGAAGTGCGAGTAGGATTCTCCCATAGAGGGTTCCGTACTTATAAAAGTTTATAAACTTTACTTTGCAAGCTTTGAAATGCGCTATAAATATAAATTTGTAATTGTTTTTTTTCTTTGAAGTACCTACTTATAAATATTCATTTTCCGGATTTTTATTCTTTATTTGTATTGTAAGTTCTAACTCCTTGCCAAATTTTATTAGGTACTGTTTGGTTCTTGTTTGATATCTCCACGCGATCTCGAGATGCTCTTGACCGGCGAACAACAAAGGAATCATAATAATTGAAAAAAAAATCTTTAAAAGTACGGAACTCTAAAAAAACATAAGTTTTTTTTTCCTTTAAGACAAAAAAAAATACTACTTCTCTACTTTTCACTCAATTTCCACATATAAAGTGTCAAAAGAAACCATCAGCTCGCACCGTATACCAAAGTACCAGGTTCCTGAATACGGACGTTGATGTTAAATATATAATAGTATTTAAGTAAAAACTTTAGCGTATAATAAGCATTCTCCAAACATTGGCTAGTTATATGAACTATAGATATCTACATAATGTACGGTAATATTTAGTGGGTGTTACTGAAACTAAGCGGTTACAGAATAGAGAATATGTTAATTTATTTTTGAGGCTATTGTGGTACAGCGACATAGACTCTAAATAAAAACGTGACGACTGTGAGTTCAATTCTCACTCGAGGGAATGACTTTTTTTATTTCCCTATAATAACAAGATTCAACGGGGCGTTGACTTTTGCCACTTAACATGCAGAGAGGATGTGATCAGAAGTAACCTGGGAACCTAGGGTTAAAACACTCCGTTCCCATTAACGCATTTTCGTTGCCAGCTTTACGCCGTGAAATTTCCGCTTGTTGAAAATATTACATACTTCATTTCCTCTTATGAGAATCGAACCCTCACATGCGAGGCCACGCCTGACCCGATTGAGGCCACGATTAGCCTCAATAAATAATAATCCTCAAATACCATTCAATTTAAACACTACGATAAGAATCAAACTGGTAACCTCTTGTTAAAAATCGTTTAAACAAACCACGAGCTTTAGCTAGTGAATAAATTATTCCAGTATTATTATAATCTAAGTTAAACTTATTTCCATTATAAAGTAAATATACCAACATTCATACGAGTATTTGCGATGTTGTTTTAATATTACATCGCGAAATAACGAGTTTCATACAAGACGCTATACAATTTCGTCGTCTGTTTTATTTTCTAAGACGTCAAAAATATACTGTAATAGGATATTTCTATATTTTATATTCATGCATTTTATAATATTAAAAACCACCACATATAATGTCTCGAAAATTCGGCAGAATGTAGGGAACGTAATGTTTCAACACTAGGTTCCCTCTCCTTATCCTGCTATGAGTGGAAAAGCATGAGCGTTTCTTTAGCGGCGTTGAGCACTTTTTGGTTGGGTAAAATTTTATAACATGAGTACAATAAAAAATAATGTATATACTGTATACTACCCAAAAAGTGGTTTAAACTGGATGTGAACACGCAACGCCTCCAGAATTCGGCAGAAAGTGGGAAACGGAGTGTCTTAAAAATAATAATAATAATCAAACTTTTGAGTTTGATTATTTTGGATAATAAAAATCTAAACAACTCAGCTTCACGCTGTATCCCGCACACAGCAGGGTAGGCAGAGGGAACTCAGTGTTAAGACATTCTATCGTGTCCCACTTTCTGCCGAGTTGATAATTTTAATTTACATATTATATAATTTCAAATTTGAATACTAAAATTGTTATGTATTTTCACTTCCCTTAGATTGCCATATTATTTTACTTCATTATCCTCTCTTTACTCTCCGCTATATCATAAATATGACCGCTCCAATAAAAAGTAACAAACCAGTCCCGACTCCGCGTCCGCGACCATGTGAGCTTTAACTAAGCTCTTTTGACATGCTTAGTATCAAATATACGTTTTAAAGTAGCAACTGTGACCTATTTTTTATGATTTTTGTTTTATCTTCTTCGTGTATCTTTTTTTGTGGGGTACGCTATAGGGCAGTGGCATAAAGTCTGACTGTAAACGCCAAGATTTTAGGTTCGATTCCTTTTTAGAGAAATTTGCGTGGCGTTAAGTTCCACGGTTAACCACTTAATACTCATCGTACCTTGCTATGTGCGTGATAAAATAAAAAGCTTATTGTTATTATTTAATGCGTCTATCTCTTTCTCTTGTATAAATAATGAAATAGTGATATTTTCAATATGTTTTCGAATATGAAAGCGTGACACCACATATTGTTATATTAGGTTTTGGGAAAATCCTTCTAAGTCTTAGATGACTTTCGACCACGTCTATATAAAATATGATAAAAAAGTAGCTTTTCGTTTTGTCGCTGCAAAAAGTTGGGGCATTCAGGACGTCTAAAGAAAGACTCTTCTTCAAGAATAATCCTTTATTACTGCAATTAAATATGGAAGATACATGATTAATAACATACACACACATACAGGAGTATATATACACTACATCCCATATAATAGAGTAAGTAGAGGTCAAGACACTCCGTCCTCCATTTTGCGTACTATTTTAGAGACTAATGTCTCTAAATCAGGTCAGGTAGGATCGTGGAACTCAATAATGAGGAGAAAACAGTGCCTTATTTTCACATAAAGTTATTCTTTTCTCCTCATTATTTAATGAAGAAAAATTAATGAATGAAGTTTATGTATATTGCAAAATGTTACTAAAACGTAAAATCAAAAGTATTATATAAAATGTATATATTTTTAAGCATCCAACTTTAAATCTGCTCAAAGGATTGGTATTAGGGGTCTTATAGCTGAAACCCTGTACAGTTAATTGAAACTTGAGGTCGAAACGTAGAACTAATTGGCATAATCTTCTCTAAAGGTGGTCAGTTGAAAACCACAGACTGGTTTTAAAAATATCTTTTTTTTCTTTTAGCTTCACGCTATATACTGTATTTAGCAGGATAGGCAAAAGGAACGTAGTGTTAAGACACTCCGTTCCCAACGTTTCACCAAATTTGCGACACATTGCGTGTTGAGTTGTGAAACTCTACACTTTATTTTTGCCTTGGTACCAAAACGAAGAAATGAAAATATTAACAAATAATAATACCCCCAAAAATAGAGATTTTTCTTAAATTCAAAATTAATGCAAAAATCTAAATAATATTTAATGATTATTTCTTAATATCCTGTTATATATTTTTCTTGTATAATAGTTTTAAGACGAAATGTCTAGAATCAAATTAAGTTTAGTTGGTGATAGCAAATATAGTTCGGCTTTGTGGCCGTTTGTATAAACTTGTACGAAACTACGATACTTAGACCAAAGTCATCGCTGTTTCAAATTTACCTCTATAATATATATAGATATATAATATAGGAATGAGGTAAATTTAAATGTTTTATTTCCTCAAGGGAATGTGGGGTCAAAGTTCGACCTGTAACCGTCTTGTATAGTTTTAAGGTAAATTTTATTAAAAAAAAAAGGTTCACGCTGTATTCCGCATACAGCAGGGTAGGCAGAGGGAATCTAGTGTTAAGACACTCCGTTTCCCACTTTCTGCTGAATTCTGGAGGATAATAAATTGAAATATAAATTTTATTTCTAAGTTTTTTTTATTAAAAAATTATAGGTACAGGAAATTCAAATAAAAATCATTTTTTAATTTATATTATAACATTTTCTTTATATATTCAAAAAGGAACATTTTATTTTCTGAACATAATTATATAAGCCAAGCAGCAATCTCCTATTATGTCACATTTATAATAGTCCTTCACCTATTGATTTAATTCCAAGTTCGTAGATCTGAAATTAAAAAAAGAAATTAATATAAATATTTATTTTATTAATACTTATTTAGAAAACGTTTAAAAATTTGAACGTGGCGGGACTCGAACGCGCGCCTCCTGGAACCTGAGCTCAGTGGTCAGAGCGCCTGGTCGGTTAATAAGTATTTTTCTTTCCTATGTGTGGAATAACACTTTAAAAAATGTTTCAAAATATTTATTTTATTAGTTTCACCCTGTACCATGTGATACTCCGTTCCGTGCTTTCCACTCTTGAGTGGCGGAACAGTACGCCGCGTTTAGTCTAATTATAGACAATAAAAAGATAATCACAATGTCATAAAAATAGCAACAGCAAAAATATATAACAAATAATATATAAATAATATAGATTTATTTAGTATTATATAATTTGTTTAAGTGCATGAGAGCAATAATACCAACTGTCTATATGTCTATTAAATTGTATATAACTGAAAATATTTTCATTAAACGCGTTTTTGATTAGAGATCATCCAAATAAAAAAAATGTATTGAGGAGTTTCGATACAGACGTCAAAATTATATATTTCACACCAAATTTGCACCTTTTTTTTAAATGTATGGCATCCTATTGAATTCTGGAAGGAAAGATTTGTGGCAAACTTGTCTTCTTTCTCTCTCTTTCGCTCTATTCGACGAAAGTGATTTTAAATTGTATTTTTTTCTTTATTATTAGACAGAGAGACCAGTCGTGGGACAGTGGCGCAAAGTGTGACTGTAAAACCGACTGGTTGTGGGTTCGATCCCCACTCGAGGAGATGAAATATTTACTTAAATTTATATTCCCATTTCTGCGCTCTGGTGTCGAGGCAAAGCGCTGCGTCGCCTCGCCTATATGATATATTTGCAATATATAAAGTTAACATTTTTAAGTCCATAAAATATTGGCATTTAAAACATACATTAACAGTCGGCGGTGTGGACAGCACGTACAGCACCGCGTCGACCACCTCGCTGACGTCCAACTTGGGCGCGTCCGCCAGCTCGCGGGGGGGCATGTCCGTCTTGACGGCACCGGGGGAGAGATTCTGCAATATATTCAAATAATTATTGAATCATATAAAAATCTTTAATTAAATCATTCCCGTACATATTATAGCATAGGCAGGGAGACGTTATGTAAAGATACTCCGTTACCAACGCACTGCCAAATTTTCGAAACAGTATAAGTTGCAAGATTACCAGAGCGAGAGAATAAAAATTATTAATTTCCTTTAATGGGAATTGAACCTACAAAAATCGTGCTTAAAGTTAGATGCTGTGCCGCTGCGCCACAATGGCTTTAATTTGTCGACGGCAGTTATATTTTTTATTTTTTGGATATAGGATAAAACCGATGTAGATGCCTCACTTTTTCAGTAAACATGTTTGTTTCAAAAACATTATTTTTGTATGAACAATTTCTATAAATTCAGCTAATGTAATCCTTTATGTTGAATTATTAATTGTTTTTAGTGATGTATTAATTACAAATTTTAGCTTATCAAGGAATAGGTGGACTTTTGAATTTTTAGCAGAATAAATACAAAAAAATAATGATTGACCCCAAATGTTATATTTTTTTCAACACGCTTTTCCGCGCTTCAACCTCGACACCAGAGCGAAGAAATGGAAGTATAAATTTAAGTAAATATTTCATTTCCTCGAGTGGGGATCGAACCCACAACCAGTCGGTTTTACAGTTACTCTGTGTGCCGCTGCGCCACGACTGGCCTCAGTAAAATAATATACTTAATGATATTGAATTAAAATATAAAAGAACAATAAATATTTACATTTTATAATCTAGAAGATTATTCGCTTATAAAAGCAAAAACAATTCGCCCAGCGTAACAGATTATGTATCAAAATAAACGTGGCTTTTATTGAGCATTTAGGCTGTATTTTTTTTGTAAAGAGGTTTTTTAGAAAGTTATAATCTCAATAAGATATCAAACCCGGTCTCACCCTAGTGTTCATATATGTATGTGTCCTTATGCACATGACTACCAGTACTTTTTAGAAAACGTATAAAAATTTTCACGAAGCGGGACTCGAACCCGCTCCTCCTGGATTTCGTTCGAGTCCCGCTACGTTCAAAGTTTAATACATTTTCTAAATAAGTATTCTACTTTTCTAAGTGTAAAATAACACTTTAAAATGATAAAACATGACTACTAGTATTGTAAAGCCAAAGAGCTTATAATGAAAAAAATGTTTTTAGTTGTTTTTTTAGTTTTTGAGTAGTCCATTTGTTGAGGGACGTTCGATGTCAACCACTAAGTCGGCGGTCAGAGACTCACTATCTCACGCACTTCGAATTTGTAGACTTTTAGTAATTTCCATTCGACCACGCGGGCGAAGCCGCAAGTGAAATCTAGTAAAATACAGTAAGTAAAAAAATAATAATAAGGAGTCTAATGTCTAAACGTAGGTATTGCAATACCAGGCTATAATTTGACATGTAAATTTTGATGCCATGGTGGCATAAATTTCAAATATATTTTTTTGTATGATATATATATATATATATATATATATATATATATATATATATATATATATATATATATATATTTCAATTTTTGATTTAGGTGTGAATACTTGTTTATTTTGTTTTCTTTCTTACTGTATTATTTCTTTTATATTTTTTTTGTTTAGCTTCACGCTGTATCGGGTAATACAGCGTGATTGTAGCGTAATAGTGTTAAAATACTCCGTTCCTTGCTTTCCGCCCAATTTTCAAGATATTGAGTGCTATAAAAGTGATGCAATGAAAATAATTCATTCCCCCAAGTAAGAATTGAACCCACAGCCGTCAAGTTACAGTCAGACGCTCATTACTTATTTATTTTAAAAATATTGTATAAAAAATTCAATGCAGCGCAATTTTAATATAAAAAAGCTTACTATCATAGCTTTACTAATATTATTTTAAAGCTTACCGTAACTTTAATTTTGCTTTTGTATCTAGCGAGTTCATTGATCAAAGCATTGCTAAAACCAGTGACTGCTTGCTTCGACAGTGGGTACACGTTCATACTCTGCGCCACGGGCACGTAGTGACCGGTCACACTGAAACAAAATTAATATTTAGTATCGAACATCGGCAGCGAGACACAGCGCGGCGTTGAGTTTCGCCACTCAACCCGCAATATCTCGAAAATTCAGCTATGCGTGGGCAACGGAGTGTCTTAACATTGATTTCTATGAGGAAAACAATGTGAAGCTAAAGAAAGAAATAATAATGACTGGACACTACTCACTTATTCATTTAGTACATTGAGTGTTTTACCACTTAAATCATATTTTTTTAGGCAAAAATTACAGCACAATAATACATAGGCTACAATTTATCTAAAGATTTGTAAGAAAATATTATTTCTTGGCTTTTGATACGCTCCACTTTCATATAATATCACCCCTATATAACAGGTGTCAAGACACTCTGTTCTCCACTTTCTTAAAAATAATCGATTCGACATTGCGTACTGAGTTGCGAAAATGTGAAATGAGTGCTAATCGAACCCACAACCATAGCGTTTACTGACAATGGCCTTCCCTGATGGATTCAAGTATCACTTGTAAAAATTAAAAACTAAATCAGCTTCACACTGTATTCCGCACACAGCAATGCAGTGTTAAGACACTCCGTTCCCCATATTCCGTCGAGTTCTAGAGGCATTGCGTGTTGAGTAGCGGAGCTCAACGCCGCGCATTGCCTCGACACCAGAGCGAAGAAATGAAAATATAAATGTAAATAAATATTTCACAACCAGTCGATTTTACCGTCACACTTAGTGCACAACACGCGTTTACCTGTTTATGTTAACAATGTGGCCTTCTATATTTCGTTTCTTCATACTAGATATAGCACACCGAGTACACAGAATGAGGCCCTTTATGTTTACATCAACCGTTAGTGCAATAGCGTCGTTATTTACTTTTTGATCTCCATACTCTGAAATTACAAAAATAAATAAAAAATAGCTTCACGCTGTATGCCGCACACAGTAGGGTAGAGAGGGAACCTAGTGTTAAGACACTCCGTTCCCCACTTTCCGCGAAGTTCTGGAGGCATTGCGTGTTGAGTGGTGGAACTTTCTTTTCCTTGAGTGGGGATAGAACCCACAGCCAGTCAAAACGCACAACCAGTCAATTTTACAGTCACAATTTGTGCCCCTGCGCCACGACTGGTCTCAATTACAAAAAAAAATATGTATATTTATTAATACAAAAACTATTCTTGTTATTATAATATTTTTAAATTTTTTTTATGGCTTGATTTTAGGATGTCTGTATAAAATATTCTGTCAGTGTCACAGTAACAGAATTAAGTTGTAAATTTTGTAAGATATTATAAAAATGTTTTTTTATAGTATAGAAGTAGTATAGAGTTTTTTAAATATGAAAAATTTAGGACAAAATAAAACAGAGTTTAAATATTTGTTGTTTAAGAGTATAGATTGTGACCGTCATGGTGCAGTGACACAAACGTGTGTGACTGTCAATGCGAGTGTAGTAACTTCGATTTCTATTCGAAAAAATGAAATTTATTATTAAATAATAATTAAATATCCTCGCTCTGGAAACAAAGCAAAGCGCGGCGTTAAATTTCTCCACTCAATACGCAATGCCTCGAAAATTTAACAAAAAGTGGGGTACCTAGTATCTTAACGCTAGGTTCCCACAGACTTCCATGCTACATGCGAGATACAATGTGAAAATGAAAAAAAATATATATAATATGTGATGAGAATATAAATTTACCAGTTATAGATCCCACTGGTAAATAACCAGCGTTATTTATAAGAATGTAAGGACCTCCGAATTCCGAGTCAATCCATTCGAAGGTTTCTTCTATTTCCGATTCCTTTGAAAGATCTATCTGTCTTGAATAAATTTTGCCCTTTCCAGTCACTTTTTGTGCTAATTTCTGAAAAAAAAAAAATTTCTTTGAAATCATGAAAGTATAAAATATATGATTAAAAAAATTATGGCTTCATGCGGTGTTCCGCTCCGTATGGCGCTCATAAAGTAAACTGCTTGTAATTAGATTTTCTAAAAAATATAAAAAGTGAGGTCTGTAAACTCAATGAGACTGTAAGCGCGACAGTTTGGATTTTTCTGCCACTCGATGGAATGATTTATTTTCATTTCCTAGTAACAAGACAAAATGCGGTGATGAGTTCCATCATTTAACACACAATGTTTCGAAAATTAAGCGGTGCGTGGGGAGCGGAGAGTCTTAGCACTAAGTTTCCTCTGCTTATCCTACTTTATGTGGAATTACAGTTTGAAATTCAACAAGAAGAAATAAATGTTTAAATGTTTAAATTATTATAAAATATGAAATTGATCTAAGCGTTAGTTAATATCACAAATTTTATCTACCGTCTATGACCGTATTATTGCATACATTGTTAGATCTTTTAAAAACTATAGTTACATTTTATATAGTATTCACAATTTAACCAAATATATTTCGAAATATTACGATGTATCAAAATGAAGCTGTGACATTTTCAAATGGGAGTGTTTTTCAACCTCAAATACGCACCTCGCGTGCTGGTTGATCGAAAATAAAGGAGTTTTAATTACTTATGTACTGACACCAACGCAGCTACAGATTCGGTGGTTATTAAGCCAAATATATCAGCTTCCCGCTGTATCCAGCACATAGCAGAGTAGGCAGAGGGAATCTAGTGTTAAGGCACTCCGTTTCCCACTTTCCACCGAGTTCTGGAGGCATTGTGTGCTGAGTGGCGGAACTCAACGCCGCGCTTTGCCTCGACACCAGAGCGAAGAAATGAAAATATAAATGTAAATAAATATTTTTCGTCCCAATCTAACTAAATATATTTAGTTATATTGTGAACAATTTTACAATATACCGATATATCGCAATCTTAAAGGATAGATTGTAAGTTTATAATGTTACAGTAACAAATTCAAATTCAAATAATTTTATTCAAAATAAAAAGTCAAACGCTCCATTTTTTGAACGTCAAACAATTTACCAACATTTCACTAAAGTTAATGCCTCAGACCTGAGAACAACCGGCGCAAGAAACGAGACTGGACTTATTATTTTTAAATAAATACATATTTAATTATCTGTGAAACATATAATATTTATATACTAAAGTTATTAAAATGATCACTCACATCAATCAATTCTTTTCTTCTAGCCAACCCGACCACTTTGAGCCCCAAATTGGCGAGACGAATTGCAATATCTGCCCCAATTCCAGAACTAGCCCCGGTGACGACAGCCACTTTGCCTATCCAACGATCCATTTTTTTATATTATTATATATTTATACTATTTTTAATTTTATATTCAATATCTACTTTTAAATATAGATATTTCTTATAACTCGTGACAAACGCTTTGCGCAAGAACTTGAGATCGAATGACATATAAGTCGTTATGCTTTACTATATAAGTTGCCTGATGACTTGCATTTTAATGACCACGTTCTGTTGAATCATCTACAAATGTAAATATATTTGTTTGTTTATTAATAATATTGGATGATCCTTAAAATTATTTTTAGTATAGATTGTCCTTCTGATTGTATATACAACGGTTGTGGATTCGATGTCCACTCGGGGAATGAATTATTTTATTTTCCTGGATCTGGTAAAAAGACAAAGCGCTAGAATTAGGCGGTGCGTGAGGAAAGGAGCGCCTTAACACTAGGTTCCCTCTGCCTACGGAAACGAAAATACATGCGGGATACTAAAAAAAAATTTTAGATGTAGTCCGTTTTGTAAAAGAAGGTTAGTTAGTTAGTTAGTTAGCTTATACTTTATTGTAGACAAATAATAAAAAAGAAAAATGCAAATACCACAGAAAATAAATAAATAAAAACAAGTATGCAAAGGCGGCCTTATTGCTTTAACCAATCTCTTAGAGGCAAATGATTTTTAAAAATAAATGACTACAACCTAATAAAAGTATATTTAGATTTAAATAAATATTAAAATTTTCTATCCTTCACCTATCTTACCTGTCGTTCTTAATAGATAAAAAAGTCCTGATACAATACAGCGTTCTCCGTTTTTATAACTTTTGAAAAAAATATCCAAAAATTATGACAAATAAATTAAGGTTAAGACTTGTAATTATTTTATAAATTGAACTGATCTACTGGCTAATGATTAAATTAAAATTAAATCAAATTAAATCAACTTCACGCTGTATCCCGCATATAGTAGGGTAGTCAGAGGGAACCTAGTGTTAAGACACCCCGTTCCCCACTTTCTGGCGATTTTTGGAGGTATTGTGTGTTGAGTGGCGAAACTCAACGCCGCGCTTTGCCTCGACACACTTTGTGGAATTTGTGCGCCTGCGCCTCGACTGGCCTCTGACTGACAAAAGATTATAAATTTTAATTATGGATTCATTTCCTGCCATGGACAAATGGTGGCGTGACTCATTTGAAATTTGAATATTGTTTTATATATTTTATTTTATCAAAATATTTTTCGCTTTAAAAATGATTTCCTTAGTTTTAAGTCACTATTTTTAGAGTTTGCGGAAAAAAAGTGTAAAGTAAAAGATACGCCGATCAAGTATTTGTTGTAGTCATAATATTAATAATTTTCTTGTTTTTTTTTTTAGTTTAGCTATTAAGAGTACAATGTTTAGACACTATGTTCTCCATTTTATACCAAAACTCGAGACACAATGTGTTGAAAAGCGTAACTGAACGCAGTAAATTTTCTACCACAGACATGTTTAATATTTAGCAATAATAATTAAAAAAAAATAACAACCGTTAAAACAATATAATGTAACAATTTATCTTGAAGCTTGTTATCTAGCAAAGCAGAGTAAGCAGCGAAAATCTAATAATATGACACTCAATTCCCTATTTTCCTTCCAATTTCGAATACATGCGTGTTCAGTGGCGGAACTCAACACTGTACTTTGTTACAAGACCAAATAGTGGGAATAGAAGCCACAACCGTCGCGCCTACAGTCAGACGCTATAAGTCTTAAAATATTATTTGATTGAGTTTAATATGATGAATTCGACGTTTTCCTCCATGATAAGTGAACATGGAAATAACGACAATCATCTATTTAAATTACCGTATTATTGATACTAATAACAATGTATGGATAAGTCTGGGATAAATAAACTAAATTTTATTATTTTAAAATTATTGTTTATCCTTAATACTAATAATATAATATAACTTATAATATATTTATTTATTTATATTTATTTATTAATGGATTAATTCTTGAGGCCGTCGTGGCCCAGGCCCGGCACAAGGATGTGACTGAAACGCGACGGTTGTGGATTCGATCGCCACTCGAAGGAATGAATTATTATTTTTTAATATTTTCTTTTCTTCAGTCTGGTACGAAGGCCCGGCGTTGAGTTCTGCCACTCTGCCTCCAGAATTCGGCAGAAAGTGGGGAATGGAGTGTCTTAACACTAGGTTCCCTCTGCCTAACCTATTGTATGCGGGATACAGCGTGAAGCTGATTAAAATAAAACGAATACTAAATATTTAAGGGCAGTTTGCCAAAATTCAAACAAAAAAAGAATTTAAATCGCCTAAGCCGTTTCTGAGATTATCGTGAAGAAACGCTCAGACAAACAGACAAAATGACCAAGTTCTATTACATTGTTAATTGTAATATCTTCCATGCACAGACACCGATGAGTTAGGATTTTATTGTAAGTATCGATAAGTTGTGTTTTTATTTCAAACATTCAATTGAAGATTATTATGGGAAGTACGAAAATGCGATCAAAAGTCTTAATAACTTTCTCATAAAAAATCTTCATTGCGTTGCAAACATACATTACATTATAGGTATATAAAAACACGAACATAATTCAGTGTGTTAAGTAAATAATTCTGTGGTTTAAGCGGGCGAAGCCGCGAGCGGTTCGCTAGTTTTAAAATAAAACGCCATTTGTCAAGGACGACGCACGCAAACATAAACGCCTCATTCCGAAATCGAGTCGTAGGTATTGGCGGCAAAGTTCATAGTTTACCTAACCTTTAGTAGTATTTTTGTAGTAGTATGTGTTTAGGTTATTGGTATCTATGCGTCACACGAAATACAGGTATGGATAAACATCGTGAAATAAAAAATAATACTACATCTAGAGTCTAGACGTAGGATTTTTTTTGTCTAGACTCTAGACTGTTGAGGTATCTTGATTAATTTCTTTAGGTATAGGTTTGAAATATATTACCCTATATGCTGTTTCCGTAAAAGGAAAAGGAGTGTTGTTTCTTCCAACCTGTATAAAGATTTTGAACACTTCGGTAATAATACAAAAATAAGTTAATACAAAAAGAAGCCGCGAGTGGGTCGCTAGTATTTGCTATTTAGATCAGTGACACCATTGTGACACAGTGGCGGAGTATTTAACTTTAAGCGCCATAGTTTTGGATTCGAATTCTACTCGCGGAAACGAGTTATTTTACTTCTTCGCTCTGGCAGACTAAATGTGAGGACTAGAATCTCAACACACAATATTTTAAATTCGATTGGTGAGTAAACAACGGAGTGTTTAAGAGTTACATTTCTCTGTTTGCTATTTGCGTGAAGCTCAACAAAATAATAAATACGCAAAATAAAAACAAAACAGAACAAAATATAAAAAGTTAGTATTGTTGTATAAAACATCCTGTATTTATGTTATTAAAATTTAATATATAAAGGACGCGGAAAAACTTACGTATCCGGATGATGATTTTGCATTATTTAGATATTATTATTATTTTATATGTTTTGTATTGGTTTGAATGTTAGTCATTCAAACTATAATATAGATTACAACGTCTGACTATAAAGATGACAGACAGTTGTGAGTTTGATTCCCATTCGAGGGAATTTATTATTTTCTCTGAGAATAAATTAAATTTATGTTTACTATTTTTTTTACAAATGTAGTAGATAAACTAGTTAAAACATGACCATGACTTGCTTAAATTCCAAACTAACAAGTAAGTGATGACGCATTAATGACGTCAGAACTATTTTATACACTAAATGAAGTGTGGCTGTAAAACCGACTGGTTGTGGGTTCGATCCCCACTCGAGGAGATGAAATATTTACTTAAATTTATATTTCCATTTCTTCGCTCTGGTTCGAGGCAAAGCGTGGCGTTGAGTTCTGCGCAATGCCTCCAGAATTCGGCAGAAAGTGGGGAACGAAGTGTCTTAACACTAGGTTCCCTCTGCCTCACGGTCCAATCAGCTTCACGTTGTATCCCGCATGCAGCAGGGTGCTGTATGCGGGATACAACGTGAAGCTGATTTTATGAATATATCATTGTGGCGATATCGATATATTGACGGTAAACGAATCGAAAAGAATCGAAACACAAAATTCTCTCTTCTCTCTGTCCAAAAGTGTTTTGTTTGTGGACCATTATAGAAAATATATAGAAATTATATATATTATAGAAAAATAGAAAATATATAATATATCTAGATAATAATAATATCTATTTACTAAAAAAATAATATTTTATGATAAAAATTGAGGCCATAATTGTTATGAAAGTAGTAAAGTAACGTCACATTTGTTTTACCGTATAGCAGGATAGAGAGAATATAGTGTCAAGACAATCTTTTCTCCGCTTTCAGAATGAATACTAGACTTCGGCGTCGTGTCACGTGTTTACTGGCGGAACTCAACGCCACGTCAAAAACAAATGTTGCAAAAAAAAATAATAAATTCTGCCGCGTGACCTTGGAATAGACTCTTTCAAGTACTTTAATTGTTGTAAACACTGATTTATTGTTTGTTTATTCAAATATAAACACATTTTGTTATTATAATAAAGTTAGAAGTATTAGTATTCGTGTCTTGTATTTAATACGTGCTTGCTAAGTGATGTGGTTCTAGTATGATCCAAGCGACAACAATACTTTTATATTATACTAGCGACCCGCTCGCGGCTTCGCCCGCTTATACCACAGAATTATTTACTTAACACACTGAATTATGATTATATATAGATATAGATATACCTATTATGTATGTTTGGAGCGCAATGAAGATTTCTTATGAGAAACTTTAGGTCGCATTTTTGTACCTCCCATAAGAATCTTCTATTGAATGTTTGAAATAAAAACATAACTTATCGATACTTACAATACAATCCCAACTCATCGGTGTACGTACATAGAAGATATTACAATTAACAATGTAATAAAACTTCGTCAGTTGGTCTGTTTGTCTGTGCGTTTCTTCACGATAATCTCAGAAACTGCTTAACCGAGTTAATTTTTTTTTTGTATTTTAGCAAACTGCCCTTAAATATTGAGTATTAGTTTTATTTTAATGAGCTTCACGCTGTATCCCGCACACAGCAGGTTAGGCAGAGGGAACCTAGTGTTAAGTCACTCCGTTCCCCAATTTCTGCCGAATTCTGGAGGCATTGCGTGTTGAGTGGCAGAACTCAACGCCGTGCTTAACCTCGACACCAGAGTGAAGAAATGGAAATATACATTTAAGTAAATATTTCATCTCCTCGAGTAGGAATCGAACCCACAATCAGTCGTTTTTACAGTCACACTTCGTGCCGCTGCGCCACGACTGGCCTCAACTGGACTGGACTTTAATCGCACACAAAGTTAAAACCAGATCCACGCTTTATCGCGCCTTTAGGGTAGACAGAGGGAACTTAGTGTCAAGATACTGCGTATAATGTGTGACTGATGTGCGAAATGAAAATATTAATAAACAAAATGAAAATATTATTAAATTATAATTTAATCCTCCAAGTGGGGATCGGACCACAACAGTCGCGTTACAGCCACAACTTTGGCCTTTAACAAAGAAGAGAAGAGAAGCGTCAGCGCTCCATTTACAGAAACAGCATATAGTGTAAAATATTTTAAACCCATACCTAAAGAAATTAAGCAAGATACATCAACAGTGAAGACGTAGGATTTTTTTTCATTTCACGATGTTTATTCATATCTATATTTCGTGTGACGCGGTTACGCATAGATACCAATAACGTAAACACATGCTACTACACAAATACTACTAAAATCTTTAGAACTTTGAACTTTGCCGCCAATACCTACGACTCGATTTCGGAATGAGGCGTATGCGGCGGTTTCCCTTTGATAGGTTTATGTGTGCGTGCGTCGTTCTCGACAAATTATATTTTATTTTACAACGATAATTTTATTATTTATTTTGTTTGAAAAAATAACTTTTTTATTTTTTCAATATGCATTTTTTCATACTTAAAACGTATAAATAAATTTACATACAATGCATTTGTTTTGATTATAACATATGTTTAATCAGCTTCACTCTATTTTAACAGATGACATTAATATATTTGATACTTTGACTTTAACCTGATTATTTAATGTATTTTTTATATATAAAGTCTTGAGAAAGTTCTCTTGAGAAATATATCTACTGTAAATGAATGCAACGTATATATAACGACAATGATTAAAATGTATTGACATCAGCGCGTCATCTAAACACAATACAAAGTTTTATAAACTATGAACTCACAATCAGAATCTACTTTCCAAATACATATACAGTACCCCGGACTTACGCGGTAGGTGGGACCGAGCGAATGCCGTGTAAGTCGGGGTTAAATTTGCATATAAAGTTTCTTTAATCAGGACCAGAGTTTAAAAAAAAACGTAATTTAGAAGAAAAATGTTTAATAAAGTGTAGGATAATAAAAAAAATTACATTGTTATAAATAAAGTAACCTAAACCGGAGTTATATTTGATGTCGAAGTCTTCATATATTCTAACAATGTTTTTTCACAAATTTTCATTTTTTCTTCAGTCTTTAATTATATTTAGTTTACACTCTAAAGACAGTGTTTTTCTTTTCTTGTTATGCTCAAATGACTCATTTTTCGTTCTTTTAGACGACATAATTAGAGATTATAAGTAAAACGCACTGCGCACGTAAAACAATTTCACGTGGAACATGTTTAAACCTGTCGCAAACTGAACACTGAGTGGGCAGAGCGAGAGAGCCGATGCGCGGCAATCAAAATGAAAAACCGCGTATTTCCGAATTCGCGTAAAACGGGTAGCGTAAGTCGGGGTATTACTGTACTTTTTATTGCAGATATCGCCATTTGAGCTAGTCCCGATAAATATACCTACTTTATTATTTTTGTTAATATCACCAACGTTAACGTTTAAAACAATAATTATGGTAGACTAAACAACTATTAAGCTAGCTTTTTTCAGCTTCACGCTGTATCCCGCACACAGCACGGCACAGATACCGGCCCGAGTGGGGACTCGAGCTCGGTTATGTGGGACTCGCGGACTGGCAGATGTAGGCCGTCCGAATACCCACTAAAACCTCACGGTGCTCCTCCCCGCCACTGGCCGCGAGACGCGGGGACAATAGTCGTCCGCGAAAGGCAGAGGGAACCTAGTGTTAAGACACTCTGTTCCCTACTTTCCGCGGAATTCTGTAGGCATTGCGTGCTGAGTAGTGAAACTCAACGCCGCACTTTGCCTCGACACCAGAGCGATGAAATGGAAATATAAATTTAAATAAATATTTAATTTCCTCAAGTGGGAATAGAACCCACAACCAGTTTATGCTTTGTGCCCCTGTGCCACGAACGGCCTCAATTTACTTTCTTCTTTTAAATTGTGGTTAAATACAATAATCGTAATTTAATTATGTCAAATTTCTATTAACCGACTTCTTAAAAGACGAGGTCATCAATTCGACTGTATTTTTTATCTTTGTTACCTCAGAACTTTTGACTGTGTGAACCGATTTTGATGATTCTTTTTTTATTTGGAAGCTAGTGCGTCCCGTGTAGTCCTATTTTAATTTAGTTCATTTCCGACAATGGTATCTATGAAAAAAAATCATATAAATCTCAAATTTACATTATGTATGTGCGCGACAAATTGACTAATATCTCAATATCATCTCAACCGAGTTTAATGATTCTTTTTTTATTAGAAAGGGTACACATAAAGGGTAGTTTGGTGAAAGTTTGGTTAAGTTCAGAGCATGAAATCCGATTGAAATTGAAGAAATCGTTTTTTTTTATAAAAAAATATAATTATGTTATTTTTTCTGGTAAAATTTCTTTGTACTCTATGATAAAAACTATTCTATAAGTTGCATTAGGTTTTGAACTATTACTATTATGCTAAAAATAAATTAATTTCATACAGTAGTTATCGGTATTTTAAGTAATTTACATTTTTCAGTTTTTATTTTTTTTAAATAAAACTATAATGAAATTCGGAATGAAACCCAAAAAAAATGTACCTTGGGAACCTAGGCTAATACCATGCAAAAATTCATCAATTTCTGTCCAGTAGTTTTTGCGTGATTGACGAACAAACAAACAGACAGACAGACAGACAAGAATTCTGTTTAGTGGTTTTTTAGGTTCTATAATCGACATATAAACCGACCTAATTTTTATTTTTTTTATATCTTTCATGTACAGAATTGACTTTTCTATCCTTTTATTATATATAGAGATAGAGACTAGTGGGCGCGCGCGGCTTCGCCCGCTTATTTGCACCTTTAGGGGTGAATTCTAAAAAATAACGAAACACGTGTTTAATAAAATATTTTTAACAGTCTAAACTTATTTTTTTATAAAAATCGGTGGCAATTTAAAGTTTTTTCCATATAAACTTTCAACCCCTTATGGGATGATATACCTTTAGGAGATGAATTCTAAAAAACCATGGAACACGTGTTCAATGAAATATTTTTAAGAGACTGAAATTCAAATTTTATATAAATTGGTGCCGATTACATTTTTTTCCATACAAACTTTCAATCCTTATTTCATCGCTTTAGGGTTAAAATTCTTCAAAATCCCTTCTTAGTGGATGTCCAGATTATGTAAATAAACATCTGCCCAAATTTCACGTTTCTACGCACAGCGGTTACGGCTGTATATGGAAATGACTTTATTTAATTTTTCCAGTGAACGCGGCGTTAAGCTCCAAAACTCAACTCGCAATATCTCAAAAATTACGCGTTTAGTACAGTTAAACATACCTTGAAATCAATTAACGAAACAGTGCAAATTTTATCAAAATAGGCTTAGTAATTTTAAGACATCCACGTATGTATATCTGGATACAACATGAATGTATGTACTCGAACAATATAGTTACGTATGCAATTGGCAGGTGTTTGAAGCCGGTTCAATTAACACGCTTGTACTAGGGTGACTTGTAACTTTGTAATAATATCTAAGAAACTGACTTTGACTCATATGTGGGCTCATATATATCTCTGAGAATATTCTATAGCAATTGTAGAATTACACAATAGAAGCGCGTGTTTTAAACGACCAAACGGACGATTAGATAGTTTCCAAGAGACGTAGATTCGAATCCCGCTACTTTAAAGTTTATATTTTCCAATAACAAACTTGAACTCGTCTAACACGAACAGTGTCTTATTTCTATTACACGGAACGGAACCCATAACCGTCGCGTGTACAGCAAGACGTCAACCCACGTTATCCAATCACGTTTCCTCATTACGAAGTTCAAAGGTACACTATACTAAGTAAAGGAAGGGATAAGATTGATCGATGTCAGGTGTTTAAGGGAATTTCGCAAACTAATAATGTATGGGCGTTATAAGAGCAAGCTTGAATGAACTTAGATTAACCCGCTAATTTCTAAGGTCGGCTTTATTTCTAAGTATTTTGGTTGTATGTTTTAGTAATAAACTAAATGGTATTGATATGAATCAGCTTCACGCTGTTGTGTTGTATTAAATAGGGTAGGCTGAGGCTGAGGGAACCTAGTGTTAAGACACTCCGTTCTCCACTTTCCACCGAATTTTTCGAGGCGTTGCGTGTTGAGTGGTTTATCTCGATGTCGGGTTTATGTCTTGGTGCCAGAGCGAAGAAATTAAAATTATATTAATAAATTAATCATTAATTCTCAAGTGGGGATCGAACCTACATCCGTCACGTTACAGTCACACGTTGTGTCACTGCGTCACGACGACTCATTGCTTTTTTTATTTATTTATATTGATGTGAGACGGAGAATACTCATATAAATTTTGAACACGAACTCCTATAAAATGCTTAAAACGTCGGGTTTTCAAATATTTATAATACTAAATATACGCCATTAATTCGGTTAAACAGCTTAATTTATCCTGCAAAATTTTAATACTCTATAGTCTTTAAATAAAATAAATATGATAAAAATACTGATTCTTTTTATCTTATAAATCTTCATAACTTGGCTAAGACAGGAATATAATGAATTATAAATCTTCCTTAGAGCTTTAAGATATAACCTTTATTAACTTCAACGAGTATAAAGAAAGTGAGCTAAAATAGCTTATAAGAGTCCACAACGGTATTTTTTACACAGAAAAATGACCTCAACTTTGAACTAATTTATATTGAACAAAAATTTACACGCGGCTTTGTCTGCGTCATTGATATAATTAAAATTTGTGTGTGACATATTATGACGTATTCTTAGTGTTTGATGTATCTCTGACACCAAGTACTATAGATTATAGCGAAACGATCAATCTGATGTGTAATAATATAGGCTGTAGAAAAGGCATACTTTAAAAGCGGAGTAGGCAGAGGGAACCTAGTGTTAAGACGACTTAATGTTAAATATTTCATTCCTCCGAGAGGGAATCGAACCCACTTCAGTTGTTTTTACAGCCGCACGCTTGTTGGACCTCCGCCACAATGGCCTTTAGTCTTCCCCTGCCAATAAACCATCCAATACAAATTTCATTTCTCAATTTGGTCGAATATTTCCATAAAATTTACAATACAGTCTTATAATATTTGTGTAGATAAGTAAAGAAAAAAAATTAAATTAATTTTAAATATAATGCATAAAAGGGGTTGTTTGCTCGACCGCTGGCGGTCTGCCAACACCGTGTTTAATAAAGGCCGAGTGAGTCTAATTATATTTTGTAGAATGCTCTTCTACTTTTCGTTTTGCTTTAAGTTATGTTTAAATAATAAATAATTCGAAGCTTCACTGCTTTGCTTGTACCCACAGCAGGCAGAGGGAACCTAGTGTTAAGACACTCCATTCTTCATATACTATCCAATTTTCGAGACGATTCCGTATTTAATGGAGAAAATGAATGCAATGCAGTAAACGCGAAAAGTAGAGAACGATGTCCCTAGAGTGTACTTGCCTTTACTGTCATACGGAATAAAACGTAAAACTGAAAAAAAAAAAACATTTATAATTCTAAATTATTATTTTTTTACAAAACTCGTAAGACAAGGGGAATATTATGAAATACATGCCTTATACCACGTTTGTCTAAGAAACTAACAAAAAATGTAAAAAAAAATTCTAAAAATCCAATTTTACTTCCTATAAAATCTTTAAAGTGAAGAACGGAAGTATAAAATGGGAAACAGAAAAAATTATATAACGTAATTAATAGCCAAGGCTTGACTATATGTATTTGAACTTCCGTGCCGTATCGCGAAAACGTAGCACTGCCGTCTTCAGGGTACTCAAAAACTGTATATATTTATTTAAGATTAGGGAGCTCCCCCTTTACTCGTGAATAAAAAATCAACCCCCGGCTTGCAATGATCAAAAAATAAAATCTTTTATTTTTTTGTACTGTAGGCATTCCCGCGAGTGTGTCCTGTGTGTATGTTAAAAAAGACACTATTATAATTCCTAAAAGTGTCTTACTTAACACTAGGTTCCGAGGTTCCCACTGCCTACCCTACTATGCACAAAATATAACCTCAAGCTAAAAAAAAAGATGAAATTAGTAAATTTTATACTTATTTAACGCGTTTTATAGGAGATCTCTTTTTTTTTCAATGCTCTATGAATGTTTTAACAATAAATATATTAAATAATAAAAAAATATAAAAGAGGGAAATCAAAGACTTACATGGCATCATTTGACGATTGAGACTTTTCGCTACATAGTTTCGGTTGTATAGTGTCCGTCATCTAAAAAAAAAAATAAATCACGTCTCGAAAATTGAGCGGTGTAAAGGAAGCTCCATCACTAGGTCCACACTGAATGAAGTATGAAATGAAAAAGATAAAAATATATATTATATGTTCTAATTTAAAATAAAGAAAAAAATATTTGTAAAAACAAAATCCCCGACTGCATCAAACTAAAAAGAAAATAAACAAGCCCAATCGTTTATTAGGATTAACAGTCGGGACCTCTTTAAATTATGCGGCGTTCCTGGTAAAGATTTTATTGATTGAAGAATTACTTATAGGTCCCGACTGTTAATCCTAATAAACTATTGGGCTTGTTTATTTTCTTTTTAGTTTGATGCAGTCGGGGATTTTGTTTTTACAAATATTTTTTTTATTTTTCCTTTTTTTGTTAGAATTTATTATGGTAATGATAACCATGATATACTTTTTTGAACTCCTGAAATTGAGCTCTTGAATTTGATACCCATATTGTAGTATTCGAAACAAAAAATTTTTTTTTCACTAAGTCCAATGGCGTACCACAGCCGCCATGATTATTTTTTATTAACGTCACCTACCTAAGAACACTTGGGCTGCTAATACGAATCTAACGATACCTCAAATATGTAAATCCGTTCAGCGGTTCTGGAGATACGAGGTAATAAAGAATATTACATACATACAAGATACGCGCGAAAAACATAACCCTTCCTTAGCAGTCGGGAAAAAGTGAGATTGAAACAAAAATACTGTAGATACAAACGAAATCACATGCAAATTGTTCGAAACAAGCAAACAAAAACAAAACAAAACAAATATTTTTTACGCACCAAACAGAATAAATAACTCATAAAATATTCCATAACAAAAATTAATTTGCACCAAAATATTTTGATTAAAGCGGCGTCGGTCCCCGCGGTGCCGACGGTGCTGCAGCCGGCTACTGGATAAAGGATTTCGATTATAAATTTATCTCTGTATATAAAATCAAATCCTGTTCCTCACTTCCTCCGAATTTTTGAGTGGTGGAATTAAACTTGAGAACGGAGTTAAAGTTGAGAATGGAGGAATGACAATATTAAATATTTAATTTTCTTCGAGTAGGAATCGAAGAAACACCTGCCGCGTTTACAGTGCCCCTGCGCCACAACTGGTCTTACATTTTTTTTAAAAACCGTAAATGATTCTTATTATAGCACGTACCTACCTATATTTTTTATATTTAAACTAGAGGGCGCGCGCAGCTTCGCCCGTTTATTTGCACCCTTAGCGGTGAATTCTAAAAAAACCACGAAACACGTGCTCAATAAGATATTTTTAACAGTCTGAATTAAATTTTTTATAAAAATCGGTGGCGGTTTAAAGATTTTTCCATATGAACTTTCAACCTGTTATTTGAACCCTTAGGGGGTGAATTGTAAAAAACCATGAAACATGTATTCAATAAAATATTTTTAAAAGTCTGAATTTCAAATTTTATAAAAATCTGTGCCGATTAAAAAAAAATTTATACAAACTTTCAACCCCTATGTCATCTCTTTAGGGTAAAAATTTTATTTTTCAAAATCCCTTCTTAGTGTATGGCCAGATTATGAAAATAAATATCTGTCCAAATTTCACGTATCTACGCACAGCGGTTGCGGCTGTGCGTGCGTTTTACCTCAGTCAGTCAGGTACATGTCTTTTATATATATAGATTCGAATTTTTGTATCTGTTCTGTTATTTGAAAATAAAGGTAAGTATGCTAAAAATTATCAAAATCAATATGTTAAAAGAAAAGTGAATCAAAGTATAATAAAGAATTTTCTCCCAAACCGAACAACGATGTAAATTCCTAAACTATATAGAACTTCGGGACGCTTCCTTCCGCAAAACTTTCCAAATTATTTTGTCATAAGCTATCGACTTCTAAAGATTGTGATACTGAAATGCTTTACAAGAATATTGTAAAAATATTAACGTTATATGTATATTTGGGAAAGAATGGTTTCTTTGAACTATAGTTTTGTCATCTTTATATACATGACTTTCGTGTTCAATTTTTGCCCAAATAAATCTTTTTCTTTAACGCTGAATCCCGTGTATAATAGGATAGGCAGAGTGTTAACACACTCCGTTTTCCAACTTTCGATGCATTCTCTTGTTACCAAACGAGAGAGCGAAACTAATTACTAATTTATTTTCTCGAGTGGGAATTGTACCAACAACCACCACGTTTACAGTCAAACGCTTGTGCGACTGATTCACGACGACCGGTGTATTTATTACTAGCCTTCACCTGCGGCTCCGCCCGCATAATCCAAAGGAAATAAATTAAATCGTGTGACTGTGATAGTGACGTTTGTAGATCGATCGTCGTTCGATCCCCACTCTGGGTAATCAATTATTATTTGTTATATTTTCATTTCTTAGCTATAGTAACGAGGCAAACGAGAACAAAAAAATGTGGCGTTCAGTTGCACCTCTTCCACTTCCACTCAACACGAAATGCCACAAAATTTAGGCGGAAAATGGCAAAAGGAGTGTCTTAACACAAGATTCTTTGTTAGGTTAGGTATTTTGCAATTTGCCCGGTAAGCTGAGGAACTAGGAACCTAGTGTTAAGACACTCCATTCCCCTTATAGCTTACTTCTTTGCGCAAAATTCTGAAGACATTGCGGGGTAAATGGTCGTGCTTTGAATCGTTACAAAGAATGTTTTTTTTTTGCGAATGGGAACCAAACCGACATGACTGGCCTGAAGTCTATATCTGTAGTCTTCCTTCAAGTCTAGACCCATAAATCTTCCACGATAATAAAAAAAAACTATACAGTACTAAAATAATTTTATAAATCGAACCAGTATTCCTTGTGATTACCGCGATCAACCAAGCACTTTCTTTACCATAATAATATTATATTGTAAAAAAGCATACATAAATACAACAAACGAAGTGAAGCCGCAGGTAAAACTAGTTTTCAATATTTATAGCCACACTAGTTATCGCAAAAGTCAATTAATCTTTCGATACACAGTTTCTTTACTTTTCATTATACCTTGTTAATTGAATGGACGCTGGAAAATTTATATGAACGTTGCATTAGATATGGTTTATCAATGTTTTCTTCAAAAATAAATGGAGAAAGGCAGTCGTAGCGCAACGGCACAGCGGTTGACTGTAAGCAACGGTCATACGTTCGATTTCCACTTCGGGGAATATTTTTTTTTATATCGGTAATATGAGAATAAAGCGCGGTGTCGAGCTCCGCTATTTACCACAAATAATATCTTAAAAGTTGAACAGAAAATGGGGAATACAGTGTCTTAACCACAAGGTTCCCTTTGCCTACCACGCTGTATACACGCTGTAAACAGTGTTAAGCTAAATAAGAAAATAATTCAAGAAATTATACTTTAAATAACCATATTTAACAAATAAGTTCCATATTTCAATTTCAACTCGCCCTTAAGTCAAAGTGAACATCGATAATTTAATTACAAACCTCAAAGACAGTAAACTAAACTCGTCAAAATGTCGTTCCAATTAGCATTGAATATTATACGAGGGATCCCAAATTTGTATTCAGCTACGGTATAGTACGGTTCGGGGGAAATGTATGACGAATGGAAGAATTAAGTGAAATTTATGTTAAGCAAGCAATTTGAACGATGGTTCGGGCTTCAATTCTCGTTCGGGGAACGATCTTTTGTCTGCTCTGATGAAAAAGATGAAACACGGCGTTGAGAGGCCAGTAGCGGTGTAGAGTGTGACTGTAAACGTGACAGGTTGTGAATACGATTCCTAATAGCAGAAATGAAAATTTTCTTTGCCCTGGTGTCGAGGCAAAGCGCGGCGATGAGTTCCGCCACTCAACACGCAATACCTTCAGAATTTGGAGGAAAATGGGAAACGGAATGTCTTAACACTAGGTTCCCTCTGCCTATGATACAGCGTCACGCTATAAAAAAGTTAAAAGAAAAACCAGTCAGGCAACCCGTGAGTTCTATATATCGTGTATAAGATAACTAACTAAATCCTCTGTCACCTGCAACCACTTTTCAATAAAACAGACAAGATAAATGACCAAGTTATCATCAGCTCCAAGTGGAGCTCCCTAAGCCCGCCATTGACAAATTACATCCCAAAGGGGTTTCAATATCCCAACCCAAAGTATTTACGTACCACTTTATCTAATGTGCAACTTGAGACCGGAAAGAAATATTCTTATATGTGTTCTATTTGACAAATCGTGTAAACGCTTTCTTTTTATTTAATTTCACGCTGTATCCCGCATATAGCAGGATAGACAGTGGGTTAGCGTTAAGATAAAGAGTTTAGTGTGAGTGATGGAGCTCAATATAGCGCTTTTTCCTAATATCAGAGCAAGGAAAGAAAATAATTCTTTCTCTCAAGTCATAATCGAACTCATAACCGTCGGATTTAAAGTAGGTACGCTGCTCCGCCATGACGGCGGCTCAAATTATTAATTTATTTATATAGAAATTAATATCACTCTTCTTTGTTTTAATAATAATCTATTAAAAACTTACCGACGAAGTATTCCAAAACAAACAATCGTAAATAGTGAAGCACTTATAACTTATCTTAGTAGCCTCGAATACTTATATTACAATTGAAGACATAATCTCACATACTTTTTAAATATTGAAAATAGTTAAATATATATTAATTATAAATTAAAACTTCTCTAAACATTTTTTACATCCATCCTTCACCAGACGCGTCCGCCATTTTCCCTCTCTTTAATTCCTTTTTTTTTTTCTTGACTTTGACATTGATAGTAGCTTATTCAGCCAACATGATATTTTACAATTAATAAAATATTAATTATGTTATCATTTATTTTAAATTATAATACATAATGATTAAATATAATTATTATTTTTTTTTTTAATAAATATATTTTATATCTGCGTGTTTTACCTACGGTATATTGCGTGTGCGAACGGGTAATTAAAGAACTGAACTAAACTGTTAGTTATAAGATTGTATTTATCTTAAGCTACAAATTAAAAAATATTATAAATTATATTTATATTTTTTTTTTATAAATTATTATTTTTTTTAATTAATTATATTATTTACCTACACATTTTAGTTCTGGTATGTATCGGTACAGGTTCCCTCTATCTACCATGATATATGGCTGGATAAAACGTGAAGCTAAATAAAAAATATAATTATTTAGATTTTTTTCCTTTATTTTCCTCAAATGCCAGTTGCCCAATTCCAATTCAGAAGGGAATTAATTAATTTAACTATCAGTTTTTTATGCCTACACTGACTGCCTGTTGAATTGGGGAAGTTGAATGGAACGATATGTTCAGAGTAACCAAAAGAGACCCGAGAAGAGATTGAACTTCCGACCATATATTCATACGACTTCCACTACGTATACTACTTATGTTTTTTTTGGCTTAATCATCAGTCAATTTTGATCAACATTTTGTTTTAAAAGTTTAATTTTTTGATTGTTTAATGATATATTATAAATATCATCCTCACCCAAAATATTTGCGGCGATTGTATGGGTTTGTTATTATAAAAGGTTTTTTTTTAAAATTTTTATAACGCGATTTTTTATCTAAATAAAGATATTCTTCGAGACCAGTCATAGCGCAGAGGCAAGTGTAAATCAAAATGGTGTACAAAATCGACTTATTATGAATTCGATCCCCACTCGAAGAAATTATATATATATATTCATATTTTAATTTTTTCGATTTGGTGTTGAAGCAAAGCGCGGCGTTGACTTCCGCCACTCAACACGTAGTGCCTACAGAACTCGGCAGAAAATGGGGAACGAAGTGTCTTAACACTAGGATCCCTCTGCCTGCTTTGTGCTGGTGGATACAGCGTGAAGCTGATTTTCATAAAATTATTTTAGATTTTGAAACGACCAGAATAAAACCAGTTACAAATGAGAAAAAATACTTTAATTGAAACAGAAACACCACTATAGTATCTAATTTATATGAAAGTCATTTCAATCACTATTAGTATGGCAAATACTATCGACAAGTTGATGAATCTATTCCATTCAATTGCAATATTAATATTGAAATAGACATTATAGAAACTGTATTGGCGAAGTGAGATATTTACAAATAGTATCCACAGTATGCGATGGTTGTGGGTTCTAATTCTGAGGTATTTTTAGGATATGGATCTCAAAAAAAAAAGGCGCTCTTATAGTGTCAATTTGTTGTTTGTGCGTTAAAACGCTGGCTCCCAAGAACACGTGCAGGTATTAAATACAAACGTATACAAAAATATCTAGTTCTATAGCCTATACATATAGTGTCTAAGTCAACTCAATCAAAAGATACTAGCGTCTATGCATTGTTTTTGCAGTATTTTCTGTAATATTTGCTGTGGAATCAAAACCATGAAATTATGAAATATGGTAAAAGTGAGTACTAAATGTGGTTTAAAAAGTGAGTACAAACGAAAAACAAAATCTAAACAAAAAATTTACAGGTGTATTGCAGAAATTTATTTGAACGTACAGCACTCAATAAAATTGGCACTTTCGGTGGATAAACTACATGAACAATCAAATGAATCAAAACTATAAGCAATTTTGTATGTTACGTTTACTTGCTTGTTGTTATTTAATTTGCATATTGAAATAAATTAATAGATTTTTATAAATTTTGAAATGAATTGGTGTCTTTATTTATTCTGAATAACGATTAGAATATTACACTGAGAATAAAGTTTCATATATTTTAGCTCATTTATTAGAGTAGTGCAATTTCCTTGTAAATATATTTACTTATAAATACTCACGTTCGGCGCGAACCCATGACCCGAGACTGAACCCTCCAAAATATAAACACGTCGTAAACGCATCTGTGCGGTGTTTATTAGCGACAGGCTTAATCGCAAGCCACACCAAGCATCCCGTTTACACGCTTGTGTTGGAGGATGCTTAGCAAGTCTCAGCAAGCGTGTAAACAACGTATCGCATATCGCCCATTTGGTGTAACAATGACGTAATTGTACTTAAAAAAAAAGAAAAATTAGATAATATATATAAATATAGAACGTAACGTACGTTACAAAATTTAGATTGTATCTCTTTATTCTTAAAAAATGCAAATACGTCATTGTTGCACCAAAAAATATATAACTTATTAAGACAGATTCGCGCTTTACCATATTCGTGTCCTTGATTTACATATATAATATAATACGTCGGCTTCATTGATCACATTCAAAGGTAGACTTCGCAGTCGCGTTTTGATAGGCAATTAATGCATGCAAATGAATCGTTCTGAACCAATAGTAATATGTCGCTATCGGTATTATGAATCTTATTATATTGAAGTTCAGTTGAAGTCAAGTCATAAGTATTTATAGAGATAAAGAGGTCAGTCGTGGCACAGGGAACAAGCGTGTGACTGTAAACGTGAGTTCCGACTCGAGGAAATGAAATATTCAATATTTTCATTTCTTCACTCAGGTGTCGAGAAAAAGCGCGGCGTTCAGTTCCGCAACTCAACACGCAATGCCTAAATTCGCGGGAAAATAGAGAACGCAGTATCTTCACACAAAATTTTGCCTTTTGCCTACTTTGCTATGTACAGCATACTGCATGAAGCCAAAAAAAAGAAATTGAACCTGCGACCCTTCCATGATCTAGATAAAGCCCAACAGTACCAGTACTGTGTACTGTCACAATACATTAATTTTCACGTCAAAACGTGTTACATTCCTTTTATTCACCTCCGTATCTGTCCCGCCCGAAGTGTCTTCCCTTAAGTAAATCATTAATCAACGTGACGCCTGACGAAACAAGATTAGTGAACCATCTGATAGCGGATTGAAGTCAAGTTTAATATTAGTGCCGTTCTTTTTGGTTAATCGCTAGAGCACATCGTGGATATAACGTACGACGATTTTGGGTTCGATTCCCATTCGAGGGAGCAAGTTACTTCTTCGCTCTGATAATTAGACCCAGCATGGCGTTGAGTTAACTTAACACTCAATGTCTAGATTATTGGTTGATTATGTAATAAATAATTTTTAACAATAAAACCGACTTCAACCGTACTCCATAACCAATACATAAGCAAATTTTAAGTGTATCCTATCCAATAAAAAAAGAATTAGTGAAATCGGTTGGCGTGATAACTAGTTATTCGTACATTTGTCGCGCACATGCTTAATGCAAATTTAAGACTAATGTGATTTTCTCATGGATTATCAGAAATAGACAGAATGGGACCACACGAGAAACACCAGCTCTCAAACAAAAAAAAACCAGACAAGCGCGAGTCGGGCGCGCCCACCGACAACTCCGTACAAAAATTTGAGATTTCGAGCTTTTTCTGAAATTCAGGCTTAGCTTAGCCAGATATTTCATACCTCACTTGAACTAGCGGCTTTAATATTAATTTTTTTTTAAGGTTATAATTTTTTAGGATTTAAGCATCAATGGATAGTTTTCAGCTTTTTTTCTAAACTAGTATTACCTGTAGATACTAGGTGTAAAATTTCGGAAGGACTCTATTATTATAATTTTGGTTCCCTTTACAGCATCGAAATACGCGTTGATTAATGCTATATAAACGGCCATATGTAAATGTAGAAGTAAATGTGGAAATATGTTTTTTTTTCAGGAAATCATGGGGCCTTCGAACTAGGTATATAGTTTGAATTTCAACTCGATTCCTGAGATATAGGCACTTGACAGACAGACAGACGGACAACAAAGTGATCTTATAAGTGTTCGTTCTAAAAAGAACCATTAAAATATAGTCGAATTGATAACCTCCTCCTTTTACAGAAGTTGGTAAATTAATTAAACTGATCTTGTATATGAAAATGGACTTCAAAGTATTCATCAATATAGGTCAGTATTATTTATTCTAATAATTGGGTCTCCATTCATGTGAACTACGTAGAAAAGGGCTTACGTTGTAAAGAAAATTTACGTGTAAAGGTCCCTTTAGTATGACTCTCGGTATCATTAAAGAATCAGTTAGGGATTGAAAAAACTATCCTATTGAGGCCAGTCGTGGCGCACGGGCACAAAGTGTACCTGTAAATCGACTGGTTGTGGGTTCGATCCCCCCTCGAGAAAATGAACTATTTGATTACATTAATATTTTCATTTCTTGGCTCTGGTGTCGAGGGTTAAGCGCGGCGTTGTGTTCTGCCACTCAACACGCAATGCCTCCAGAAATTGGCGGAAAGTGGGGAACGGAGTGTATTAACATTAGGTTCCCACTGCTTACCCTGCTGTGTGCGGAATACAGCGTGAAGCTGAAAAAAAAATGGAAAATATAGTTCTACCCGATCCTGTGAGAAGTTGTTGAAAACCTGTCGCGTTTACAGTCACACTTTGTGCCCCTGCGCCAAGACTATAACTTAAATATTACTATAATAATGAAAATATATATATACATATTTTTTTTTACTCAATATTTCGTCACTCATTCTTTCGACGTGCCCTAATCACCTGAGCGAGTTATTTTTCAGTTTCACAAGTGACATCCTCGCAAGTACCTGCCATTCTATGTGTCTCTTCATTCCATCAGCTAAACTGTCACTGCATATTTTACTAAGAGGTCGCATCTCCACGTTTGACTTTCCTTAAGTCTTATCTTGGAAAATATTATGAGACCAGTCGTGGCGCAGCGGCACGAGGTGTGACTGTAAAACCGACTGGTTGTGGGTTCGATCCCCACTCGAGGAGATGAAATATTTACTTAAATTTATATTTCCATTTCTTCACTCTGGTGTCGAGGTTAAGCGCGGCGTTGAGTTCTGCCACTGAACACGCAATGCCTCCCGAATACGGCAGAAAGTGGGGAACGGAGTGTCTTAACACTAGGTTCCCTCTGCCTACCCTGCTGTGTGCGGGATTGCTCTTAAAAAAAAATATAGTCTATGATAAATAGACTTATGATTATAATTTTAATTATTTTTTTAAGCCTTTATTAAAATCTTTATTCTGATTTCCCGCCTACTAACCTTCTCTTTTGACATGTCGTTTTGAATGTAGGGATCATAGATTAATTTAATTTATAATATTTTTAGACTGTAAACGTGATGTTTCAATCCTTTTTCCTAAGTAAATTTGGGTCTCTGGTTCACAAATTTTCACCACTCAATTGGCAATGTCCCCAAAATTGAGTAGTGTGTTGTGAATGAAGTGCTTTAACACTACGTTTATTCTACTTATCCTGCTATTTGCGGAATAAAGCGTTAAGTTAAGACAAAAAACTTAACATACATTTGACCTCTAGAATACAAATGAGGCAATTCCCTATAATATCGGAAAGTAATAACGACGTTTTAATGAGATCGGTTATTGTCTTCTTGATTGAATTTCGGATGATTTCGATCTTGGCAACGACCTTTAGCATTTTGCTTTCTTACTTCTAAGATCAATAGAGTTTCTACTTAATAGAGCCATTTACATAATTATTAACTTTTTTGATGAAACACATTTTTGTCATCATAAAATTTTATTTTTGAGTTGCGTTTATAAGTTAGATATGGTGTATTTTTTGTAAAACCTAATCTTTTTAAAAATATACATTTTATATAAATTATTTCTTTGAAGCGGCGTTGAGTTCTGCCATTCAACACGCAATGCCTCCAGAATTCGGCAGAAAGTGGGGAACGGAGTGTCTTAACTGTAGGTTCCCTCTGCCTACCCTGCTGTGTGCGGGATACAGCGTGAAGCTGATCAAATATTCAATTCATGCTTTCACTGGGTTGCTATTACTAGCTGGCTGCATGGAGCGCTAGCAGTTACTACATTCTCGGAAGTATGGGGACGCTCAATCTTCATTCTTTGAAGCGGCGTTGAGTTCTGCCACTCAACACGCAATGCCTCCAGAATTCGGCAGAAAGTGGGGAACGGAGTGTCTTAACACTAGGTTCCACACTCAGGTTAGGTTGTTAAAGAAGCTGGATGAAGACGGCGTATATTGTCAGGCTTTTGCAGATGACGTAGCGCTGGTGTTCGCGGATCACTCCGCAGACAAATTAGAGGAGAAGGTGAACACCACGCTGGAAACTGTCCTAGAGTGGGGAAAAAGACATAAATTAAGCTTCGCAGCACATAAGACAAACGCTATGCTGCTAACCAATAGGACTAAGTACGATTTTCCCTGTTTATTCATGTCGGGAAGCGTTATCAACTTAGTCGAGGAGATCAAGCTCCTGGGTTTAGTGATTGACCGTAGGCTCAATTTTAAATCCCACATAATCTCTCAGTGCAAAAAAGCCGCAGATATATACAAGCAAATGTCGCGTGCAGCGAGGGTAACCTGGGGTCTCAACCCAGAAGTCACAAGAACCATCTACACGGCAGTCGTGGAACCCATCATGACGTATGCAGCAAGTGCCTGGTCTCAATCTACTGATATGCAGATGAATCGGAATCGATTGAATGCGCTCCAACGAGGTTTTGCCCAAAAGATCTGCAGGGCGTACAGGACGGTATCCTTAACATCTGCGCTGGCTCTTTCAGGGTTATTGCCGCTTGATATTAGAATAAAAGAACATGCGAATCTGTATAGAGCAAAAAAAGGATACTGCAAAAATTATCTACCATCAGGAAATGAGCTTGAATTAAGAAAAAATACCTACCTAAACCAACCACACCCGTCAACACACATAATCATCGATTTCGAGTTACTGGAGAACTTAAACCCTGACACTATCACACTACATAACATTAAGGGCCCTCAGATCTTCATCGACGGTAGCAAAATTGAGGGGAAAGTAGGTGCAGCCTTATCTCGATGGGAGGAAGGAAAAGAGATCAGTAATGAAAAATTTAGCCTGCATCCAAATTGTACAGTTTTCCAATCTGAGCTATATGCTTTAGTTAGGGCGACACAAAAAGTATTTCATAGTGATGATCAAGTAGTCAATATATTCAGTGACTCTAAGTCGTCATTGGAACTTCTAAAAAATCCGAACTCGAGACATCCCCTAGCAAATATAATAATGGAGAACGTAAAGAAAATCAGAGCAGAAGGAAGAGAAGTCAGACTGTTCTGGTTAAGGGCACACGTGGGCACTGCAGGGAATGAACGTGCCGATGAACTGGCAAAAAGCGCGGCACTCACAAGTACTATCTGCGACTATGAGAAAATCCCCTTGTCATATGTTAAAAGATCAATCAGGGAAGAGTCCGTTGGCATATGGCAGGACAGATATGAATCATCCCAGACGGGGGCAGTTACCAAAAAATTCCTGCCAGATGTAGAAGTAGCCTACAAAATAGTAAGGACGACAGGATTTACTCCTTTACAGGTGCAAATGTTGACGGGTCATGGAGGTACAGCAGAGTACCTGCACAGATTCAAGTTGAAAGATTCATCAAGCTGTGAATGCGATGAGAATACAACAGAGTCGGTATGGCACATTTTATTGGAGTGCCCCAGATATGCTGCCGCCCGCTTCGAACTTGAAATGGCAATCGATAGAGACCTAACCGAGGTCGATCTTCCAAGCATCATGGCAGATCCAAACTCTCGGCAAGCGCTCCTCGGTTACGCTGAAAGGGCCTTTCGTATTGCATGCAATAGGAATAGTTCTTTGGGACAAAGAGACTCACGTACTCTATACGCACCACTTACAAATACTGCAAAAGTAAGCTCCAAAACTCACCCGCATCTCACAAAAACGTCACATACATTAAAACATACACAATATACTACAATGATCCAGTTATTGCAACAAGCCGAAATGGGTACACCGACATTACGAACTAAAGGAGTAGCTCTTTTTATGGATGACAGTACTGAAAGGTTAGGCATAAGCTTTTGCAGATCTAGAAATAATAAATTTATTGCAATTTCACCTGGTCTAGCTTGTTTATTGAACGGGAGCACTAAAAGAACGGCAGTAAGACGAAAAATATACGAAGCGCTACCGATAAGGACGACTGGAGGCATAAACTGTCGAGTAGTGAGATCAAAGAACAAATTGGTCATACTGCTCGATTGGGGGGAACGGACGCCCTTCGAATGTTCACAGGAACTGCTTACAGTAGTAAGTGAAATTACAGGACAGGGGGCTCGTGTGATAAGTGTAGACGCTATGGTCGTTGACTATAATAAAGGAGAAGTCGCAGACCGACTGGGATGCATAAAAGCCTCAGAACAACATGAGGTGATAGCGTATGAGGACAGAGGTGAAGATCTCAGCTACCTAAAACTCAATCACTTGAGCACCCAGAAAGTAAACCCCCCATCTACCCTTGTGACCATCGAAAGCGGCTCAGAACTGTACCAACGTAAGACAGCAGAGGAACAGGCAAAACGTGCAGGAAACAAACCGAAACACACTGCTGCAAGAGGCGCATGCAGCGCCTTTATGACTGCCGTTGAAAACTTATTAGGTAGGAGGAAACCATCAATACATGAAACCCAGGTGATGGCCATAGATAATATCGCAAGAGACTCTGCAAAGACTACCGCTGTAAAAACATGGCCAAAGTTAACAAGAGCGGCTATGAATCAAGTAAAAACACCCAACCTGGTACCGATCATGGGATACAAAGACCACTACAAGAATGCTTTCCTTGAATTCCTCGCAGTCCTTAAAGCTACTAAAGAAGTAAAGCTCAAAACTTGCAAGGAAATAATGCTTGCCTTTCAGGGAGAATACTCGATCCTGCAGGTAAAGCTCAAGGAGGCAGAAGCCGCCATATATAACAATGATACCGCCCAAACCATTACAGGCAACATGAACGGCAGTTACATGGCGGCGTATAATGCTGCAGTTGGCTTTGTGGAGTTAGATAAAGAGGAAACCAGACAAACAGGCAACCTCAAATTCAACTTAACTGATAATAATCCCATTGTTGTCGTCGCCAAGTGCACGAAAGTGATGCTAGAGGATAAAATGCTAGAGATGGCCAGAAACTTCGACAACACTCTAGAACCCACATCATCAGCGGAATGGGAGGTACCTGGGATGCAGTGGGTCAATGGGGTCCCCGGATGCGGTAAAACAACTTGGATTCTAAAACACTTTGACTTGAATAAAGACACTATTGTCACCACTACCACAGAGACAGCCAAAGAACTCCGAGAGAAACTGTCGGTAAATATAGGGAACTTAGCAAAAAGTAAGGTTCGCACTATCGCTTCAATATTGGTTAACGGGGTCAGAAAATCAGAAAGGTGCAAGCGCCTTATGGTAGACGAAGCCCTGATGAATCATTTTGGAGCAATAGTGACGGCTGCTAGAATCTTCCGAGTAGAAGAATTACTACTGATCGGAGATGTAAATCAACTTCCCTATATTGACCGGGAGAATCTCTTTAATATGCTTTACCGCAATCCATCCCAAATGCTAAGCATCAGCAAAAACCTACTGTGTACCCATAGAAGCCCCATGGACGTCGTTTACGCCCTACGAGAAATATACTGCGGTATATACTCAGCAAAAAGGGCAGTGCACTCTCTTCATATTGTAAACATCAAGGCGACGCCGGTACCAAAAGACCTAAAAAACACCTTCTACCTCACTTTTACACAAGAGGAGAAAGACTCCATGATTCAACAAGGATATGGAGTGAGTACAGGTTCAAAGGTGTTAACGATTCACGAAGCTCAGGGTCTGACGAACGTGATGGTAGTAGTAGTGAACATGAAGTCGGCAAAATTACAGCTGCATGACAGCGTCCCGCACGCAGTCGTCGCAATAACGCGACACACTTACAGCTGCTACTACTACAGCGGTAGCGAAGACGATGCAGTCAAAAGGCTGATCCGCAGTGCAACAATGGCAACGACGAAAGGCATTGTGGAATACAATTTAAAAATGGCCATTAAAGATAGAAACGAAGCGGTCATATCTTCTTTAGTAGAGGTTATGACCGCTTCGGTTATACCCTCCACATCCTGAATCCATCTTCCGACAGGCACTTAGAATATATAAATTGTTAAATTGTAATAGATATTAAGTTAATAGATAATAAGTGAAATATTTACAAAAAAAAAAAAAAGGCAATCTAAAAATACCTGGACTTTCTTAGGAATTACATATTTAGATAATTATCTCTAGTTATAAGCCTTATTTAAGCAGCAGATAAATATAAAATTGATGATTAGCTAATAATAATGAAAAAGTTAAAAAAAAGTACGGACTACGTGTCTGTAGTGCTTAGTTAAAATTATAATAAAAAAAAAAAAAAAAAAAAACACTAGGTTCCCTCTGTCTACCCTGCTGTGTGTGGGAATACAGGGTGAAGCTGATTTAATTTGATTTATTTGTTTCAATTAGTTTAATCTTTTATGAGATTTTTTTAAGTTATTAATTAAAGATTTTACATAGGGACAGTCGGGGTGACTGTAAAAATACTAAGTATGTCTATCCTCTTATATTGTGTAAATTAAAAAACCCAATTAAATTTAATATATACGTAGCTTTGTGGAGATAATTTCGCATTCATTGATTTTAACTAGATTAATTGTGAAAATTCCTGCCGAATTAAACCGGCACCTTTGGATGCTGTGTAGATTTTTATACATCTGCACTAAGATTAGATCATGAGCAGGTTTCATCATCGTTATAATGAAGATTGAGCGTCCCCATACTTCCGAGAATGTAGTAACTGCTAGCGCTCCATGCAGCCAGCCAGCAATGGCAACCCAGTGAAAGCATGAATTAAATATTTGATCAGCTTCACGCTGAATCCCGCACACAGCAGGGTAGGTAAAGGGAACTTAGTGTTAAGATACTCCATTCCCCATTTTCTGCCGAATTTTGGAGGCATTGCGTGCTAAGTGGCGGAACTCAACGCCGCGACAAACCAAAATGTACAAGAGGCAAGAGTCTTAAGAGCGATAAAGAATATATAATCTGATAACTTAGTGTTAAGATACTTCCTTCCAATTTAGAGACACTTCTCTTCCTCATTTTCCTCCAAATTCTATGAGAATTGCGTGTTGAGAGGTGGAACAAAACACTGCACATTGCCTTATTACCAAAACAAGAAAATGAAAATAAAAAATATAGCCTTTCCTTGAGTGGGAATCGAATCCACAATTGCCGCGTTTACATTTAGAAACTCTCCGAATATACGTACTTATCTTTCCTTTTCTTATGATAGCTAAAGTTAAATGGATCGGATGAATTAATTATTTTCTACAAGAAACCTTGGAAATGACATGATCGCCTTCAGGCTATTCCAGGCATTAAATAATTATAAAACTTTGACTTAACAAAAAACAGGCCTGATGAGTTCCTTCGTGTCATTTCAAGAGGTGTATTTTTTTTAAGCTAACGGTAAAATCTTGACTTTTAATTTGTCACTTAAGGAAAAAAAGAAAAAAAAAAATATATTTTACTCTGTATCCTGCATACAGTAGGGTAACCAAAGGAAACCTACTGTTAATATGTTCCATTCTTCTTCGCATTACACTCAATTTGCTTTGTTATACCTTGTTGTTTCTTGTCTAGGAATTGAACCCACAACCTTCACGTTTACAGGCAGACGCTGCGCCACTACGTTGCGACGGCCTCTAAGATCCAAATAATAAATAATTATCGATGACTCTTGTCAAATATTCCCAGTTATTAAAGAAGTCATCAACTGTGTTGTAAAGAGAATCAACTCACATGGTTGAATACAATGGAGAATAAAGTAGAACTCTTAAACAATTAAATATTAGTCTCTATAGTTGCATCCATTTTTTTATTGTTTTTTATTTTTTAAGTAACAGTATTGATGATATTGATACCATAAAGAGAGAGAAGAGGCCGGTCGTGGCGCAGCGGCACAAAGTGTGACTGTAAAATCGACTGGTTGTGGGTTCTCTAAGAGCAAGTACAATAATTTGAAACCTCAGATAATTATCAAAAACATTTTTTTGCCTTACCCACATATAAGGGTATATATATACATACATATATATCTATATGTCGAGGAACCTGGGAACCAAGTGTTAAGATACTCTGATCACGTTAAGATACTTCCGTTCCCCACTATCCTCCGAATTGGTGGTGCATTGCATGTTGATTGGTTACGGGGCTTTACAAGATGCAGTCCAGTAACAAGAACGAGGTAATGAAGAAATCAAATATTTCATTTCCTCGAGTAGGAATCGAATTCACAACATGTCGCGGTACGACCACACGTTTATGACCCCTGTACCATGACTGGCCTTAAAAAATATTCTAATTTTTTACACATTACATATAGTAAATATAAGAAAGAATAACTAAAATATTATTTACTCATATAACACATATTAGTATCAGCATTTATAAGTTAACAGGAAAATATATTACCGAAACAAATAACACATCGCGACAGGTCGTAAGTCTGTCTGTCACATTCACTTGTGCCGTCGTCGTTGGCTGGGAGGCGATAATATCAAATGTCATAAGTAAGTTTGTATGAATTTATGTATATATATGTATATCATCGCTTCGGTCATTCACATTTGTGGTTGTGGGTTCGATCTTCAATAAGGGGAATGAATTATTATTTATTAATATTTTCATTTCTTCGCTCTGGTAACTCGGCAAAGCATGGCGTTGAATTTCGCGACTGCACGCAATGCCTTGCCAATGGATTCTCTTAACTATAGGTTCCCTCTGCCTACCATGTTATATGAGGGATACAGTGGGAAGCTGTTAAAATAAATAAAAAAAACATTTTGTCAAATTTCGGAGCTATTGCACGGTGAAAAGTAAAAGTTAATGCGGCACTTGATCTACTAAAACTGGGAAATGAAAAAATAATTAAATTTCTTTGTGTGGAAATTGAACCCATAATCATTATGTTAGAATGGAAAATATTGATGTTCATAATTTTTCAGTTTCATGTTGTATCCCGCATACACTACGGTAGCAAGGGACAGGGCCTAGTGTTAAGACCACACCACTTTTCGAACAATTTTTAAGGCAATGCATATTAAGTGGTGAAATTCAACTACGCGCTTTGTCTTGTTACTAGGGCAAAGACATGAAAATATTCATAAATAATAATTCAATCCCCTGAATGGGAATCGAATCTACGATCGTCGTGTTTACAGTCACGCTTGTGCCCATGCACCGTGACAGCATCTCTTAGTAACAGAATGGTTTAGTCTAAGTATAAAGATAGTTTTAAAAAGTTAAAACATAAAAATGTACCACTTTTCGAACAATTTTTAAGGCAATGCATATTAAGTGGTGAAATTCAACTCCACAATTCGTCTTGTTACTAGGGCAAAGACATGAAAATATTCATAAATAATAATTCAATCCCCTGGATGGGAATCGAATCTACGATCGTCGTGTTTACAGTCACGCTTGTGCCCATGCACCGTGACAGCATCTCTTAGTAACAGAATGGTTTAGTCTAAGTATAAAGATAGTTTTAAAAAGTTAAAACATAAAAATGTACCACTTTTCGAACAATTTTTAAGGCAATGCATATTAAGTGGTGAAATTCAACTCCACAATTCGTCTTGTTACTAGGGCAAAGACATGAAAATATTCATAAATAATAATTCAATCCCCTGGATGGGAATCGAATCTACGATCGTCGTGTTTACAGTCACGCTAGTGCCCATGCGCCGTGACGGCATCTCTTAGTAACAGAATAGTTTAGTCTAAGTATAAAGATAGTTTTAAAAAGTTAAAACATAAAAATGTACGTAATTACATAAATCGAGGCCCAATGTTGGTTCAGGGTCACAAGTGTGACCATAAACGCGACAGTCTGTGGGTTCAATTCCGTGTGAATTGAACCCACAGACCAAGGGAATGAAAAATCTAATATTTTTTACTGCTCTCTGGCGTTGACCCAAATAGCGGCGTTGAGCTCCGCTACTCAACACTCAATACTGCAGTTCAAAGTGTATATAAGCCTCCATAGCAAATTTCTAGTATTTGTGAACATTTTCACAATATTGGCATCGTCAGAGCGAAGTAACAAGATTTGGCTCGAGGCCACAACAGCGCCCTTTCAAAAGACTAATATCTAAAGAAAATTCCTTATTACTTATCCACGATATAATAGGTATGATATGAACTAAAGTTACTTAAGTTTGAGGAAAAGGTGGTATTTGTAAGGAACAATGTATGGGGCAGGTAATTTAAGGCATTAATTGCTTTTGTTAATTTTGCTCTGTATCACACATATGGAAAGATTGGCAGAGGGAACGTAGTGTTAAAACACTCCGTTCTCCACACGCCGCCTAGTGTTCAACTTCGAGATGTTGCATTCTGTTACTGTATTCATTATTGTTAGATAATTAATAGTTATTTTTAAGTGACATTAAATAAAAGTTTGTAGAGAACTATTATTTATATTTATAGTTTATTTAATATGTGTCATTTATATATTTCAATATTGTAATTTATTTATTTATCATTTATATACATACCTACATTTGATAGACATTATATATTTTATAGTAAGTATTCGTATTCATTTTATTATATTCAGGTATGGTGTCGTAATATTTACGCCTACCCCCTTGTCGACGGCATATTTAATAATCACAGTCGTTGCTTGCCACTCGATGCACTTTCCATACGTTTCTTTGTCTTATATAGTATTATATATATATATATATATATATATATATATATATATATATATATATATATATATATATATATATATATATATATATATATATATATATATATATATATATATATATATATATATATATATATATATATATATAACAGAACACGTATACAAACATATATATATTGTTTGTGGTTGACTTTCTTACATACTGTACCGTGTTTAATTTTGATTTTTCCATTTGTGTTATCACTGTACGTACATTTACAGTGGTGTTGATTAAACTCAGTGCTAACGTGAGTAGACTTTCATTATTCACCATCAACACTACAATTTCAATAGATTTTTTTGTTTTTATATAGAAAATATTTTGTGTGAGGCCGGTCGTGGCGCAGCGGCACGAAGTGTGACTGTAAAATCGATTGGTTGTGGGTTCGATCCCCATTCGAGAAGATGAAATATTTACTTAAATTTATATTTCCATTTCTTCTCTCAGGTGTCGAGGCAAAACGCGGCGTTGAGTTCAGCCATTTAACCCGCAATAACTCCAGAATTCGGCAGAAAGTGGGCAACGGAGTGTCTTTCACGAGGTTCCCTCTGCCTACCCTGCTGTGTGTGGTATACACACAGCAGGGTAGGCTTAATTTGCGTGAAGCTGATTTATTTTTTAAAAATATTTTGTTGTGGAAAACACTGTAAATGTATGTTTTAGTGCACATTTATCAAATTAACCTAATTCGTATACAACATAACCTAATGTTAACACACTCCGCTCCCAACATTTGATTAAGTGACAGAAGTCAACTCTACGCTTTGACTTCTATCAGAGCCGAAAAAATAAAATTTAAAAAATGAAAATGAGGCTAGTCGTGGCGCAGGGGCACAAAGTGTAACTGTAAACTCGACTGGTTGTGGGTTCGATCCCCACTCGAGGAGATAAAATATTTACTTAAATTTATATTTCCATTTCTTCGCTCTGGTGTCGAGGTTAAGCACGGCGTTGAGTTCTGCCACTCAACACGCAATGGAGGCATCCAGAATTCGGCAGAAAGTGGGGAACGAAGTGTCTTAATACTAGGTTCCCTCTACCTACCCTGCTGTGTGCGAGATACAGCGTGAAGCTGATTATTTTGATTATTAAAAAATTAAAATTAATTACTCCCTCGAACGGTAATCGAATCTACAACCGTCACATTTACAATTATTATTTATAATCTTATAGAAAAACTCTACGTACTTGTATCGCAAGTAAAACCTAACTTCCTCGTGCTTCTCATCAATCACAGCAACACTTTAAAATCAGTCAAACTTTTTCAACGTTTTGATTAATTGATAGCAGTCACGCGGCCGCTTTACACTTCGGTACACTTTAACTTTGTCGTTTTTTTTTAATATTAAGCTTTTTTTATTACAGTCATCTTCTCTTGGTATTATTAATAAAAAGTTTTAAATTAATATTATTTGGTACTTTCTGTAAGACGAAGTAATAAAATGTTGAGTTTCGCTACTTATTGTCGTAGAGATGTTTTTTTTAAATAAGACCTAATCAATACCGCGTTTGGGTAGTGGGTTCGAATATTTCTTCAGATTTTTTTAGTTTCACATTATATTTTATGCTAAGACGCTCCGCGATTCACTTACCACCTAATTTTCGAGGTATTATGTCTAGAGTAGCAAATTTCATTACGTTTGGGCATGTTACACAATGAGCCATATTTCGAAGACTAGACGGTGGTGGGGAACAGAGTGTCTTAACACTAGCTTCGTCTATTTATTCTGCTATATGCGGGATACTGCTAAGCTAAAACAAATCACTTTAAATTAAATTTCGCTAAATAATTTAAAAACATTGCTACTTAATATTATCTTTTTTAACTAAATAAATATTATTTTAAGGCCGTCGTGGCGGAGAGACACAAGCGTGTGACTGTTACGCGACGATTGGGGATTCGATCCCCACTCGGTGAAATGAATGAGAATTATTTATTAAAATATTAAGGAAAAAAATGTAGCGTTCACTACCACCACTCAACACGCAAAACCTCGAAAATTACCACTAGGTTTTTCCGCTTACCCTACTTAAAAAATCAAAATTAAATCAGCTTCACGCTGATTCCCCTTTCCCCACTTTCCGCTGAGTTCTGGAGGTATAGCGTGTTGAGTGGCGGTGCTCAACGCCGCGCTTTGCCACGACACCAGAGCGAAGAAATGAAAATAAAAATGTAATAAAATATTTCATTTCCTCGAGTGTCAATCGAACCCAAAACCAGTCGATTTTACAATCACACTTTGTGCCCCTGTGCCACGACTGGCCTCTTACTACTTACCCTACTATATGCGAAATACAAAGGAAAACTGAAAAAAAAACGTCATTACCCATACAAATAGTCCATCCAGGAATCACTTGAGCCACAACCACCTCGTATATAACGTCACCAACTTAGCGAACACATGTCCTGAACAGGTCTCGAGGTGACCTAGATAGCATTTAAGCTAGTTCTGCTGTAATCGCCTTAAACTAACCGCGTACATCCAACTTGTTTAAGCGTAATATGCTTATACCGAGTCTCGGTCTTAGGGAAAATTGGAAGCACTTAGACGTTTAAGTCTTAAGATGGTTGTGCCGAGAGATGGTGGAGATGCTGTATTATTATTATTATAAAAATTGTGTTTTTGTGGATTTATTATTGGATTTTTTATGGAACTATTTTTGGATTATAGCTGAGTAAAAATAACATGGGACAAAGCACAGGGTTCAATTGTAAACACGACACATTATACACAATATTTCGAAAATTGTATAAAAATGCAATTTTCCAAATATTGTGCTGCAAAAATATTACACAGGAGAGGGACTCTTCCCCTTTCCGCCTCATTCAGAGATACTACGTGCTAAAACCAACAACAACACTGTGCGAAACTTACTATTGTGGATATATTTTTCAGCTTCACGCTGTATCTCACTTATTATATACTTATTTCGCTTATAACAAGGTAGCCAAATGGAGTTAAGACACCCATTCTTCATTCCTTGTTCTCCGCCACATTCTAAGTGTGTGTGTGTGTTGAGTAACGGGACACAGCGACACGCTTTGCACTGTCACCAGGGCGGAAAAATGAAGATAATAGTTAATTTTCTCGAGTGGGAATCAAACCCGGAGCCTGTTGCGTTTACAGTCACACCTCTGTGCTCCTGTGCCACGACTGGCCTCTAGTCTCAGTATTTATTTCATAAATGGTAAAGTTTTTCATAAAATGAGTTTTTACAGCGATTACGTTAAAAGGCTACACTCCGAGTAGATCCATAATTAGTAAAGTGCCACTAAAGCGACGCTAGTGTTACATACATATTTTAATGTAAATATTTGCAGGGAAAACTGTTAAATTGTATGAATTGTTTTAATTGCACTCACTGACTTTATTTATGAAATATTATATTTTCTATAACGTTTTAGTATTTTTTGTACTTGAAGATAAATGAAAAGTTTCTTCAAATTTTGTTCTGGATAGTAGTGATGTTAGAACACTCCGTTCTACTTTTCGCCCAAACTTCGAAACTCTACTCGATTGCGTGTTAAGTGACGAAACTCGATGCCGCGTTCTGTTTACCAGAACAGGGAATTTCAATACTGTCCTTCCCTTAACTGGGAATCAAACTCATAAAGTTTGCGTTTCAGTCGCCAAGCAATGGCTGCAGAGAAAAAAATATTTAGATGTTATTTCCCACGTTCACGCTGTACCCCTTTATAACAGGTTAGACAGAGCAAACCGAATTCTAGAGGCATTGCCTGTAAAGTGGCGTAACTCAACGCCGCACTTCCCCTCGATACCAGAGCGAAGAAATGAAAATATTAATAAATACTAGTTTGTAAGAAATTATTTATCCCAGATATCTGTAGGTAAAACATAAAATATATTGAAATGCAAAAGTTTTTAACGTTTTAAGCAAAAACTTTTCCATTGTGATTTGAACTCGAGCCAAATCTTTCAATTTGCCTAAAGAGTCCTGGTTTTGTATGAATAGGATTAATGCAAGTGAAGCTAACGAATGACGATCCGAACTGTGAATATTATATCGCCGTAACTGCAGTCGCTGATACTTCGGTATTATTTTTTATTTATAATGTTAATGGAGAACAGTCGTGGCTCAAGGTACAAGTGTCTGACTGTAAACTCTAAACCACTGTAAACGCTGTTGTGGGTTCGATGCCTACTCGGAAGTGAAATGTTTATTTAAATTTATATTTTCATTTTTTCGCTCTGGTGTAGAGGTAAAGCGCGGCGTTGTATTCCGCCACTCAATACGCAATGCCTCCTGAATTCAGAGGAAAGTGGGAAACGAAGTGTTTTAACAAAAGGTTTCTTATTGCCTACCCTGCTGTATGCGGGATTTATATTAATACTAGCGACCCGCTCGCGGCTTCGCCCGCTTTAACTACTGAATTATTCATATAATGTACCTATGTTTGCAAAGCACTTAAGATTACTAATGTGAAAATTATTGAAACCTTAATGCAACCCACATTTTCGTAGCTCCAATAAAGATGTTCCAATTGTTTAAAAAAACACACACCTGAACAAATGACACAAACAACAGAAAACTTAAACGAAAGAAATTATAAACAACAGACTACCTACTATTCTCTTATCCAAAAATACTTAAACGAAAGATGTAACCAACAATGCTGCGACGAAATACATTATAATTATTGGATAACTCCAAAATACGTGCAATCGCTTCTAAATTTACTTTGCTTTGCCAGGCGCAGAATTGAAGCATTCTCTCGTCCATCTCCGTAGTAGCTCCGAACGACATCTGGGCGTTGGTTCCATAGCCGTGGTCTCAAGCGATAACCTGCTCTAGAGCAGACACAGAGAGAGGCGTGCGGAACGGGATTGGAAAGATTATCAAATGCCATCTAGGCGGTCAACTCAGTCAGGTGAGACCCTCGGTTTCCTGAGGGAGGCCCAGCTTAAACGACCAAGGATCAATGCAAGGCTCATGAGTCGCATTTGGAGGAGGATAGAAAGTCCCTCGGAAGTCATCTGACGTCTGACCTCGGGCGGCCGGATATGCCACGGAGTGCTGCTCCTTAGGTGCAGGTGACCCGATACATTGGCGCAGCGGAATGCGTTGGACGCGGGACGACCAATGTGTACCTCCAGGCTTTCTATTTTTAGGTTGCGGTGACGCGTGGTGTTCCTCACGTAGTATGGCGCCTGCGTCACTCGACGGAGGATGAGGTTCTGGACCACCTGCTGGATTTCTCTTTGAGTGACACTCGCTAGGGCGATGTAATGTCATCAGTGTATAGTGCGTAGAGAGCAGGTGACAAAATGCTGCCCTGGGGAACAACGGCAGCGATCGAGTCGCTGCTATACTTCGAACTCTTAACTCTCAAGCTAAATGTCCTGTCACTGAGGCAGGGAGGCAAAGACATGCGCGACGTGCTGGGGGGTGCCGGCTCTGAGCACTTAATGAAGTAGGTCCGGGTGCCAGACGTGGTCGAATACGCGTACTACGTCGAAGAAGACTGCTATTGCTCTCTCCTTTCGGTTGATCGCTGTTACGGCGTAGTGTAACCAGAGTAGTATACCCGCTCGCCAAACTGCTCGCTTCGTGGGTGGATGTGCGCCTGGAGAAGTGAGAGGAATAACTTCTCAGACAGCTTGGAGACCGCGCAAAGGAGGGTTATAGATCGGTACCCATCAGGCTGCTATGGGCTCTTCCCAGCCTTGGGCAACATGATGAGCAGGCCCTCCTTCCATGCCCGGGGGAAGCTAGGCGGGTGCGGCGGATCCATTTTTATAAGCAAAATGTCGAGGGCGCGGGGGGAAGCGTGGAGGTCGGCGAGCCGTTACACAGCAAGAATTTTTTAGTATCGTAATTTCAAATCTGTGGTACTAATCAACATTTTGATCTACATTAAATAGCCAAGATAACTAATATACTTATTTATACACTGTGAGTAAGGGATAATATGAGTCGATATAGCTTTTCTCTAAAACTATTTTTAATTTCGAAATATTGTAAAAAGCAAAATTTATCTTTGTTTAACGTAGAAAATTAATAACTTATTTAAAAGGGTAAGGATTAATATCATTATTGACACACATCCCTCTCAATAAGTAAATATATTTAAATTACTATCTAATTTCCGTCTCATATACGCTTTCATTACTAAGATTTAAACGATTTTTATTTGCATTTCTTGTTCTACGACCTATATTTGAACGACTTTGTCGTGGTATAATTAAACTAAAAACATTTCCTATGTTTAAAAGGTTAAAGAAAATAATAAAAGAACAGAAGAAGAGTAAACAAAATAAACAACAGGATACTTAAACGCAAGAAATGATAAGCAAAAGCCTACCCACTGTTCTCTTAAACTAAAATACTTATACGGAAGAAATTATGAACAAAAGCCTACCTACTATTCTATTAATTAAAATAGACGAAACTAAATATATTAAACTCCAATTATCCAATACGTACAATCGCATCTACATCTACTTTTCTACAGTACAGAGGCAGGCGGGCGCGGGGGGCGCGGGGGGCGCGGGGGGCGCGGGGGGCGCGGGGGGGCGCGGGGGGCGCGGGGGGCGCGGGGGGCGCGGCGGGCGCGGCGGACGCGCTTCTATAAGCAAAACGTCGCGGGGCGCGGGGGGACGCATGGCGTGTGGCGAGCCGTTTCAAAGCAAGGATTTTTTGATATTGTAACAACTTCTAAAGTACTTATTAAAATGAAAAACAGTAAAAGACAGTTTTGATCTACATTAAATGGCCAACGTAACCAATATACTTATTTATATGCTGAGAGTAAGGTAATAAATGAAACTTGCGCCAAAACTGCGGTTTATAGCCGGCGTGATGTGTCAACAATTAAATGCGTTTTTCTCAAAAACTATTCGTAATTTCAAATTAGTGTAAAGAGCAAATTTTATCTTCGTTTAACGTAGAAAATTAATAAAGTATTTAAAAGGATAAGGACTCATACCATTATGGACAAACATCCCTCACAATAAAAAATATATTCAAATTACTATTTTTAGACAGAAATATGCTCACTGTATGTTATCCTTAGAAGATACAAATATGCTGTCGCTGACTTTTTTGTAGATCTTATTAAGAGGAATAATACTCTAGTACATTTTTTTCATGTAGGACTTACCATTAAAGCAGCGCATGCGTGAAAGTGTCTCAACGGGTAGGACTTTATGCACATTTATCATATTTATTTATTAATTTATTTTATTTATTTATTTATGTCAAATTACAATAAAATATACATATAATAAACCATATATAATCCTAATAATCCTTCCCTGAGAAATACTCTACATAATAGTGAAAACCGCATCAAAATCCGTTGGGTGGTTTAGAAGAAGATAACGTAGAAAGGCCAGACAGAGAAAAAAATCGTTCTTATTTTATAATATATAGAGAAGAGATTATATTTCAACATATTTTTATGGTTAAAAACATATTTGATGATGATTGATTGCTAAACATGCGCAGTTTCACATTCGGATCCTCGCAAATTTTATAGAAAATTTCATTTTAGAAGTTAATAATTTTCTATAACAAAATCACAATTAAAAATCAAGTACTCTACGTAAGTGAGTAACGAGAGTTCCGTATCAGTTTCATGGAAAGGGACAAGGCAAACGAGCGTTCGAGCTGAGAAGTCGTCGTCTATGTTTCGTTCGTTCATGATTTATGAGTTGAGAAGTCCTTTGTAGGTACTATTTATAAAAAAAAATACAAATATAAGTTGGCACTGATTTTGTATAAAATAAACTAAAAATATAAATCGCGTTGTTGTTTCCTATTGTATGTTCTCATTTCTTGCCAAATTTTATGCAGCAAACGACATTGAAAAAACCCTCTTCTCTCTCTCATCTTTTGATTAGTTAACTTAGGGGCTTAATTTATTCCAACTCCAATGGATTGTAGAAGTGAATATTTTATATTAACCTCAGATTTATACCTGCACAAAGTCTTGAGAAAAATAATCATGAGAGACGAACAGACGGACAACAAAATGATCCTATATAGGTACTGTTTTTTTCCTTTGAAATACGGAACCCTACAATAATCCAATTTTTTACTTTACGCTCTGTTACCTCGATTTGATTATCGAATATATTAAAGAAAAACAAAAAAGGTAATATTGAAGATTTTTTATTATGATTTATGTGATAATTATTAAATTGAGACCAGTGGCGGCGCAATGGCACGAGGTGTGACTGTAAAACCAACTGGTTGTAGGTTCGATCCCCACTCGAGGAGATGAAATATTTACTTAAATTTATATTTCCTGCCTTCGCTCTGGTGTCGAGGTTGAGCGCGGCGTTGGGTTCTGCCACTCAACACGCAATGCCTCCAGAAATCGGCAGAAAGTGGGGAACGGAGTGGTTTTACACTAGGTTCCCTCTGCTTACCCTGCTGTGTGCGGGAGATAGCGTGAAGCTGATTTAATTATTTTTAATTTAATTATTATTCAAAATTACATTAATAGGAAAGTATCTAACATCTCAATATAACCTCTTTTTTTCACACGTTCCGTAAAAGGGACAATCTTAACAATGCTAAGTATTCAATGCCTATTGAATTAAAGTGGCTCACTTAAATCGGGCTGTAATACCGTCATACTCGAACCATGTCACGTATAGGGAGGGAGAGTCACGTCGCGTCACGTCGCGTCACGGAACAGGGCCTGCTTGAATATTGTATTCTGTCATAATTCGATTATAAAGTTTGACTATTTCGATGTAGCTTTTGTCCTGTTAGTTGTTTGTTTGCTTGTTAAGTAAATGATTGTTAGCTTTAACTTTGTTCGTGTCGAATTTAAGGCGTCAAATGGAAATATATTTTTTTCCGTTTTCGTTAAAATATCGAGAAATCTTCTTGTTTAAAATAAGTCAAAATTAAATAAAATCAGCTTCACGCTGTATCCTGCACACAGCAGGGTAGGCAGAGGGAACGAGTTTTAATACTTGCTGTTCTCCATTTTCCGCCGAATTCTGGAGACATTGAATGGCAGAACTCAACGCCTTGCTTTGCCTCGACACCACAGCGAAGAAATGGAAATATAAATTTAAACAAATACTTCATATCTTCGAGCGGGGATCGAGGCAACAACCAGTCACGTTTACAGTCACACTTTGTGCCAATGCGCCACGAGCGGCCTCAACTACCATCTTTTAGTGGTCCCTTAGATAAAATTTAAGCTCTTGGCTATTTTTTTACCATCAGGCACTAAACTAAATATCAACCTTACCATTAACTAACATCTGTGAGTGTGGTTTACAATAAAGCAACTTAAAAGCAACTATCTACTACTTCAATAAAACCGATCGAGCAACACAGAGTAATCCCGATGATGTAAAGCCGCGTTAGCTACAACCGACCTATTAATATATTTACAATATGAACGTACATTTTGCTATACATTTGGCTACTAGTGATTGAAACACTTTAAATGATATGAGGATATACATTTTTAATATAAATGTTGAGTGACGTATGCATAATTTAAAAATAATTATTCCCCGAGGAGAAATTGAACCCACAATCATCACGTTTACAATCCGACACTGTGCCACTGCTCCATGAGGGCCTCGACTGTATATTAGATGGACTAATTTTTCATTATGCTTAATATTATTTTTTATAGGCATGCCAAGAAACGTTGAATTCTGCCACTCAACACGCAATGCCTCCAGAATTCGGCAGAAAGTGGGGAACGGAGTGTCTTAACACTAGGTTCCCTCTGCCTACCCTGCTGTGTGCGGGATACAGCGTGAATTCTATTCTGATATATATATATGTATGTAGCATTATGAGCTACATACATACATATATATATATATATATATATATATATATATATATATATATATATATATATATATATATATATATATATATACTTTTGTGTACAACGGAGTGACTTATTACTGATTTCTCTCTTGTCGAATCGAATTAGTTCTTAGTTCTTTTTAACTTAGCTTAGAGTGGCGGAACTTAGCTCTGCGTTTATGTTAACAGAGCGAGGAAGTAAAAATGATTGCTTATTCTGACTGGAAATTGTAACCACATCTGTCACATCGGCGTTGTGTTTCGCCACTCAACACGCAATGCCTCCAGAATACGACGGAACATTTCTGGAGACATTACGTGCTGAGTGGCGGAACTCAACGTCGCGTTTTGTCTCGACTCCAGAGCGAAGAAACGAAAATATAAATGTAAATAAATATTTAATCTCTTGGAGTGGGGATGGGACCCACAACCAGTAGATTTAACAGTCACAGTTTGTGCTCCTGCGCCTGCGACTGGCCTCAACTACATAATTAATAATACATTTTTGTTCTCTGGAAGCATTTCGTGTTGAGTAGCGAAGAAGCTTAATGCCGCGCTTTGTTCCATTACCAGAGCGGGAAAAAAACGAAAATATCTATATATATAAAAGGACTTGTGCTGACTGACTGAGGTAAGACGCACGCAGAGCCGTAACCGCTGATGGTAGAAACGTGAAATTTGGGCAGATGTTTATTTTTATATTCTGGACATCCACTAAGAAGGGAATTTGAAACATTTTAACCCTATAGGGATGAAATAGGGGTTGAAAGTTTGTATGGATTTTTTTTAATCTGTACCGATTTTTATAAAATTTGAAATTCAGACTCTTAAAAATATTTCATTGAACGCGTGTTTCGTGGTTTTTTTAGAATTCACTCCTAATAAGCGGGCGAAGCCGCGCGCGCCCTCTAGTTAAATATATAATTTCCTCAAATGAGAATCGAATCCATAACCTGCCGCGTTTACAGCCGCTTGCTCGTGCCTGTGCACCACGTCAGACCTAAATAATACATAAAGACAAAACATTGTGTGCATTCGAAAAACTAAATACACGAAACTCGCAAATGTAGCCAAAGAAAGGTCTTGTTTAAACCATTTGCGAAATTGAATCCCGCGGGAGATTCTACTTAAAAGGGTTTTGATATTTTATTTTTGGCTTCGGAACGACGTCGGTTAGAGTTCAGTTAATATTTACTTTTAACAGATGTAGGTACTCTAGAAACTCAATTTATTTTAATATATGCATATATTTTTCGGTAGTGCTTTAGTTTTGTTTTGTTTGAGGGAGAAATATTAGATCAAAGTTAAGGTACAAGATAGGATAAATATATTAATATTATAAAGCTGCATAGTTTAGTTGATCACCTTAATCTCAGGAACTATTGGTCTATACTCTTGAATAAAAAAAGTCAGGAACTATTGAACCAAAAAATATTTTTATGTTTGATAGTTCATTCTGCGCATATTCAGAATAGACTATCTTACACAAGAACAGTCTATACCAATACTATAGCACACGACTTACGACTACAAATAATAAAAATATTTTCTTTTAGAATACGTACGAAAATTTGAGCGCGGCTGGATTTGAACCCGCACTTTTTGGAAATCGTTTAAGCGCTCTGATCAAGTAAGCCGCACGTTCCATATCAAGCTACGTCAACATTTCTCATAACATATTTATGTTGTCAGTACTTCTGTAGGGAGATTTTTACAAATTTTCGCGAACAAAAAATATTCCACACATTTAAAAATATATATATATATACAAAAATGTACGTAGCGATATTTGAATCTGCGCTTCTTGGAGATAGTCCAAGTATTCTAAGCTGCTCACACTATTCTAAATATTCTTACCTCTCACACAAATGCTTGTGAAACTTGTCCAAACGTGTCTAAGGCTTATATTGTCGGTGTAGCTGTGATAGTAGTAGAGCCCAAGCGAGGATTTTGCGTGTAACTAGAGCGCGTTAGAACACCATGTATACCATATATGTATCCTTCATATAAGGGCGAGCGTTGAGGACAGCCCGTCAGATTAGTAAAAAAAATGATCCCCAAGTCAAAGTCAAATAATTTTTATTAAAATAAGAAGTTACATGCTTCATTTTTTGATTGTCAAATTCAATTGCGTCAGATTAAAGAAAGGTTAAGCACATGCACAACAGTGTACATTTCAAGTTGACGATTTGAGCGTGGTATAAGAAAATGCATGACTCTCAAAGTAAAAATAACTAATTTAAAAACTGCACTGGAGTTAATATGCAATATTTTACAAAGAATATTAAGAATCCTTCAGGCCAGTCGTGGCACAGGGGCACAGAGTGTGACTATAAAACCGACTGGTTGTGGGTTCGACCCCCCTCGCGGAGATGAAATATTTACTTAAACTTATATTTCCATTTCTTCGCTCTGGTGTCGAGGCATAGTGCGGCGTTGGGTTCTGACACTCAACATGCAATGCCTCCAGAATTCGGTAGAAAGTGGGGAACGGAGTGTCTTATAGGTTACGGGAACGTAATGTTAAATATATACGTATAATAAATAATTAACTTTATGTATCAATTAAAATTAAAAAAAAAGAAATTACGGTAATGTAGTAAAAAAATCATATTTAAAGATAACAGATTAAAGTAATAAAAAATCATATTAGACGTCATTATAGCTGTCAGTCAATTCTGTTTATTGAGTAAATAATTATGTAGTTCAAGCGGGCGAAGCCGCCGGCAGGCCTCTAGTATAAGAATAAAATAAAATAATCAATCTGTTGGCAAATGTAGCAAAATAAAAGAATTATAGTTGGTAAGCTGGCGAAGCCGCGAGTGGGCCGCTAGCTTAAGATAATAAAAAAAAGTTTTTACCTTAAAAATATCAGTATATATTTATAGACGTAAGTTTGCGGGCGGGTATCATTTTTTGTTCACTCAGTTTGAAACGAACTACACTTATAATTTTTTATAATTTTGACATGATATCGTCATATAAATCGATGAAGGCCGGACTGCACATACGAAAATGTATGACTCATTGTCACGTTCCGCTGGAGCAGAGTGTGCGAGCGAGAGCGCGTAACATTTATCTATCCATCCATTTTTAATTGTAATTAAATAGCACATTTTTACTTTCAATTAAGCTGTATGATTTATGTAAAAAAAATAATTACGGAGAGCAAATAATATTTATTTATTGAAAAAGAAATCGTTCTTTGTATTATACAAAATTCTTTATTTGAATTCAGTGATAGTCATTAAATTCGATTCATAAAAGTATGTAATTTTTATCAATGTTACTTTATCACGTAAAATTATAGTCCGTTAATCGATTTTACAGACAATCAGTTTATTTATTTGTAATATAAATCTTTATTTTCCATTTTTCGACGTTTTTCCTTTACTGCAAGAGACTCAATATATCATCTATAGGTTTCGATTACTATAGGTTTTGATTACGTAACGAATTTCATACGATATGCAGCAAAAGCTTGATTTTTTTCTGCTCTAAGGGACCGTAAAACTTGAATATTTCATATTAATTTCAGTTTGATACTTTTACGCGACCTTGAGATAATCGTCTTGACCGACGGACGGATGGACAAAACCCTATATTTTGGAAGGGTTCCATTTTTCTCTTTTGAGACAAGAACCTTAAAAAAGAAAAACAGTGACAAAAAATGAACTTAAATACCAATCAACTCGCAATCTCTTCCCACTAAATCCTTTTACCAAATGTAAGAGAATTTGACGTAGATTGAGTTGGGTCAGCCCAAAGTTTCTTGTTCGACTAGATATGTACATAACAATAAATAACCTTCGCATCATGAACGGATTATACTAACAAATTCCTGACTGAAAAATATGAAGAATGTATTTAGATTTTTTTTGTTTTACACTATACGTCGCGTAAGACAAGATAGATAAAGAGAATTTACCGTTAGGACACTCCGTTCACTACTTTCCGAATAATTTTCGAGACATCGTATGTTCAATGCTCTATCCTGTTACTGAGGATAAATTAAAATAATTCATTCTGTTGAAGTTTAAAACAACCGTCGCTTTGGTTGTCTCTGTTGTTTGGGTGAACGTGCTAATCCCGTAATCTCAGGAACTGCTGGTTCGAATTGAATATTCATTTTAATCTTGGATAATCCGTCCATCGAGGAACCCTAGATCGAATGAAGGCTAACTACCATGGAAAGATACCCTATATCCCATTATATAGGTTTTGATAACACGGCGAATTTCATATGATATGCAGCAAAAACGACTCATAATTTGCTCGTATCTTTTGATTGCGTAAAATAAATATAGTCACGTTGGAATATCTTGGACACTTTAAATATCATCATGTGTCGTTTATACTAGGATAGGTATAGTGTCAAAACATCCCGTTCTTAGTTTACTGGAAAATACGAAAAAACTCTGAGGCCAATCGTAGCGCAGGGACCCAAGCATGCACTTTAAATGCGACAGGTTGTGAGTTCGATTCCCACTCGAGGAAATGAAATATTTAGTATTTTCACTCTCTCACTCTGGTAACGAAACGAAGCGCGGCGTTGTATTCCTCCACTCAACATGTAATGGCTTCAGAATTCGGCGGAAAAGTATTTTAATGGAAGCGAAGTGACTTAATTCTAGGTTCTCAGCTTCTTTCTGCCTTCACTGCTATAAGGTGAGGTTAAACTCTTCCTGCTACCGGATATTCAGCTCACAACTTTTGCTTTTACAGTAAAACGCTGTTTCTCTGCACCACGATGGCCTCGATGCGAACGAATGAGAAGAGAATATATTTCAAATCTTACGTAAAAGGGTTTTTGTTTATAAATCTTAAAGTACTCTTTAGGTTGTGTTTTGCATATTAAAGGATAGGTAGAGAGAACTTAGAGTTATGACACTCCGTTCCATGCACAAAGCTCAGATGTATTGCATGGTGAAATTCACCGCCACACTTTGCCTTGTTATCAAGTGGGGATCGAACTCACAACTAACACGTTTCCCCTTTTCTGGTAAGACCTTCACCTAAATTAATAGCTTTTATCTTATTTGTCAACAGAATTGTAAATTGTAACATGTTCAATAAAAATTACCCCCGTGGTTAAATGGAAGTCATTTAAAGTTGTGTATGACGCATGACTCAATTTAACTACGCCCGCAGGTACGGTGAATTATATCAAAATGATTTGTATAAATTGTACAGTATATTTTATAGGAAACGGGAAAAAAAACTTTTTTGGGTTACGTTACTCAAAAGAAAAATGGTACCCTTATATAATTATTTTGGTGTCCATCTGTCTGTCTGAATTGAGAGGTATTGAGTGATAAGCAGAACTGCTATTTTTTTACTTTATTTTAATATTATAAAGATTTTATACCTCAAAAGGAAGAAAAAGAACGCTCATAGCATCATTTTCTTGTCTGTATGTCTGTCAAGACCATTTATCTCAAGAGGTAGTGGAGACATCACACCTAAATTAAAAAAAGAAACAAATCTTAGTGACTGCGACACTCGATGAAATTAGATATTTATTTAAATTATATTTCTATTTGTTTGCTCTGGTGACGAGGGCGGCGTTGAGTTGAGCCTCCAGAAGTCTGTGAAAAAGGGGGTAGTGTCTTAACACTGTGTTCCCTCTGCCTAACCTACTGTCTGCGGAATATAGCGTGAAGAAAAAAAATTCAAACTAACATAACACATAACAAACAAATTAATATCAAATATCCAGATCTACGTTCATTTAGAGCACAAAAAAATAAGCTTCAGAAATTCGAAGCGTAATTGAAACCTATAAAATACTTCTTTGGATTTATAATTATAAAATATGGCAAGAAATGAGAAGTTACAATAAAAACGAATGATGGCAATTAATAGATATATCATAGAAAAATATATGTCGAAATGTAATAATATTTATATTTCATTTCATACAGAATGAGGACCAATATACGACAACAAAATTATGTTAGTCTATTTCTATAAATCAGGTTCTTGTTCCTAATCTACAATCACAAATTAGTACGAAACACTCGGTGGGTGAGGTCGCCTTGCACTTGATGGGTTTCTTTTTATTTTCGAAACCTTGAAGTATTCGTTTCATCGAAGCGATCCGTATCAGTAAAGGTATTTATTCCTAGAATATTATGTTTGACGTGAAAAATGGTGGGAGCCAGGAAATCTATAGAATATATTATATTGATTGAAAGCTCTGAGCGCTCACGAACATTCCCGTTAGAATAAGCTTATGTTTCGTAGAACTGTTCAAAGAATTTAAATGTAAAATTCATGATGAATTCATGAAGAATATGATAACTTTCATAGACGGATACACTATTAATAACATTCTTAACATAAATTCTTGTATCTAGAAGTAAAGTTTATTTATATTATAAAGCGAAAGAGTTTGTTAAGTTGAACTCATTAATTCCGAGAATTGATCTAAATAGATAAATGTTCAAAAGAAGACAAAACCGATCAAGAAAACATACGTCAGGCACATAGAATGTCCTATTTATTGTCTTATGACTACACAGATTAGGTAAAAGAATATTATTTATAGCAATAATGACGAATATGTTAAATGTGTTAACGTGAATAAGCCTGAATATCTGAATTTAATAAGAATATGTGTGCTGCTTCTTACGGAATCTGGTCATACAATTAGTCGTAGACAACAAAATGATGGTAAGCGTTAAGCGTCATCAATGGATCAGGTCATGCATTTATAATGAAATTCCACGATGTATTAATTAATACACAATACTAACAAGAATATTTATAGGATAAAAATGTAGCTGCCAGTCTATATAATAATTAAATTGTACTATTATCATTCACAAGAGCAAATATTGTGTGTATTGCCGGCTATTCTCAAAATATAATATTCTCTTTCCTCACAATATAATAATTTCCGAGCCGGTGGTTTATTTAATAAATAAAATTTTGAATTTAAATCAATCAATTAAAATTTCTATAAATTTCATTCGGTATCCAGCAAATAGCAGGATGGTCACGGGGAACTTAGTAATAAGACACTGATTTTTTAAACCTTTGTATGCTGAGTAGATACAAAGTTTTAAACGGAGTAGTTCAACTCTAATTTCTATCTGTTATCAGACCGACGAAATAAAAATTATTCATGCCACCAATTGGAATCAAATCAATAAATCATCGCATTAAATCCAGACACTGTGCTGCTGTACCTTGGCTGGCATTCTTATTACAATTTGTCCGAAATCTATAAGATCTTTAATACAAAAGGGTTGACCTATAATAAAATATCGAAGGTTACGGGCCTGGTACGTCTTAAGTAGTTGGGACAAGTGTATTGAGGCGAAATAGTAACTTAATTAAATATAAGGACTAGGATACATGAAAATAGGCAAAGATTATTTTTTTAATGTCAATTTGAAGTCGTTATACAGCATTGGGACAGCTTTAGACTGTAAATGCGATGATTGTGGATTCAATATATACTGGAGATTTTTTTTTATCTTGCCCTGATAAGACAAAGAGCCACATTGAGTTCCGATACTCAACAACGTGTCAAAATTCAACGGAATGTGTGGATTGGAGTGTCTTAATATCATATTTCTTTTACTGATCTCATTAAAAAGGAAACTGAAACTGTCCTGGAGTAGTGCTAGTTGGGCTCATTTATTGGCACTCGAAACAAATGAACAAATCTAACAAATATTTTTAAACATTTTTAAAGTGTTATTCCACACTTAGGAAAGAAAAATACTTCTTTAGAAAACGTATAAAAATTTGAACGTAGCGGGACTCGAACCCGCGCCTCCTAGTTGGTTTCCAGGAGGCGCAAGTTCGAGTCTCGCTACGTTCAAATTTTTATACGTTTTCTAAATAAGTATAAATCTAACAAAACCAACAGTTTTGTTGATCGTCAAAATATAATTTTAGTGGAAACGCGAACATTGCCTGAGCATTGATGTAACTGAAGAATGACGTATCTGGGTCAAGAGGTGAGATGCTCGCTTGGGAGCTGAATCTGCTATTTCGTCTTACTTGGAAGCTGCAAAGGTTTGGCCATCGAGGATGTGCTTGCAAAAATCATTACAAAATTATATTTGTAGTGATTTTTTTATATGTTGATTCAGTCCTGAAATTGGTACGGCTCAGTGGGCGAGTCCGAATCGCACTTAACTGGCTTTTTAGCTTAAAACTGTTTTTATTTCATTTTTCTTTCATTTACGGAAAAGCGTACCTTAACACAGCAGACTATCGTACTGAAATAGGAAAATAATTACAATATAATCAAAATAATATTATAAAAAAAATCTACATTACCCAGTGCATACAAAGCGTTAAGGAAACCACTCAAAGTAAAACTGTAATCCATAATTATGTCCAAGTGTTACTTACACGGCAAGTACATGTAATAATACCTTGGTAAATTGATTTTTATCAAAATAAGCCAAGTATTGCTCACCTTAAATAATACATACAAGTCAGACTCTTCCAACCAATTCCTTCAGAACCAATTTCAGGATTGCATATCAGAAGGAAGTACTTACAACTTTTAAAATTGTACGAGCTTAAGTTTTTGGGTATATGCACTTATTTCGTATATAATTTACTACAATTATAAGTTTGTAATGATTTTTTTCTATTTAATACTTATAGAAATAATTATAAGTTCTCACCTCGTGCCAAATTTCATAACTGTAGGTTCACGGGAAGAACCCTATAGGTATTTTTAATGTATTTAAAGAGTTATTCCACACTTAGGAAAGAAAAATATTTATTTAGAAAAAGTACAAAAATTAATAAACATAAACATGAACAAGTTGTAACAAGCATATAAGAATGTCGATGTAGCTTGATGAGAACGTATGGTACAGTGGTCAGAGGGCTTGGATGGATTCCAAGAGGTGCGGGTTTAAATCCCGCTACGTAAAAATTTTTATACATTTTCTAATTGAATATTTTAACCTATACGTTTCGACTACGCGGCAAATATAAGAGTTTCGTTTTTGTCTTTGGAAGTACGTTATCCTAAAAGAAGAAATAAAAAGATAAAAACAACATACATTACATTCTTAAATTTTATGAAATAGAAAGGAAGAAAAGAAGAGTCCTTCTATCTTTCCAAATAAAATTTTCTTTATTCCGTATAGAAGCTTACGAGCAAACCTAGAGTAAAGACATTTCGTTCTCCATACACCGCCCAACTTTCCAGAGATTGCGTGTTGAAGGAGAAAATGAAAATAATTCACTACCCCGACTTGATATCAAGCCCAAAAAAAAAAAAAAATTATAGTCAAACGCTAAGCCGCTGCACCTAGATGCCCAAAAAATAAGTTTAGTGGCTATAAAATTAAAATTAATTATAAAAAGTGAACTTTGAACTAAAGATCAATTAGATGTTTCTACTTTCATCAAAGCCTCGACTCTATGAGTAATCATAAAAAAATCTAAAGTTTCATCGTTCAGATTTCGACGAAAGACCGAAGTCTAATTTGGACCGTCGTAATTCCGGAAGTGGACCAAAAATTTTCGAGGAAACTTTCACCTTTGAGTCATTATAAGAAATCAGCGAGAGATAGCATTTTACTTAAATTTTATTTTAAATAATGAACAAAAAATAAATTTCAATATATTTGTAAGCTTCCCGCTATATCTCGAATACATCAGGGGAGACAGAGAGACCGCGAAAGACAATTTTTGATATATCGAGTGTCGAGTTCTTGATGTAAATGCACCGCTTGTAGGTTCGATGATCACTCGGAGGAATGATTATTTTTAATTTATTTTCGTTTACTCCTACAGCCTGGTAGTATAAAGCGTAGAGTTCCATGTTCTCAACCCGCAATGTCTCGAAAATCGAGCAGAAAGAGTCTTAGCACTAGTCCATCTGCCTACTCTTTTGCATGCAGGGTTTAATGAAAAATCTGTTTATTTCTTACTCTAAAATAATCCTGAATATAAAATACATTTATCCAATTGATAAAATACCGCAAACATAAGATAACTCATTAAAATTGATTAATAATAACATAGTATTTTGATAAAATCTGTATCTTTATTGATAAAACTAAGCAAACTTGGTAGGATTACGAGCAGGATTTCAACCGTTTTAGTATGTCATTGGCATTAGCAAAATGCGGGCAATACTATTAGCTTTCAGTGCTTACCTCGTATCAGCGGTAGCAGCCAACCATGATATGTACATTGGGTAAGTATTTTTGAAAGTTTTTATAATTTCGAAGCGCAGCAGCTGACCGTGAGTGGTTATGGGTTCAAGTTCCTCTCGGATAAATTAGTGATTGCCGTTCCACATCTTTGTAGACATATCTGACATTTGACTAATTCTAAATATCGCATTTCATGGAACAATAAGATACATATATCAGTGGGAAACGGAGTGACTTAACATTAGATTCTCTCTACCTAACCTGCTAAGTATTTTAAATTGATTTATTCCAGATATTCAGTTTTCGGCGTTCATTTACGGGACAGTTCGGATCAAAGACTTCTCATGGAACTTCAGGCAAAACTAAATATTGATATTTGGAATCACGGTGCTGTAGAAATAAGAGATGCTCTCGTGATGGTGTCACCGGAGAATAAACAAGAATTTCTGAATATTTTAAGTGAAGGAGACTTAAAGCATTATCTTCATCTAGCTGATGTTGCTAAGTGAGTTTAATAGCCTTATAACTTTTCTAAATATAAAAAGTCGCTATCCTTAGATGTACGTTGAGATCTTTCAAACTACATAACAAATTATAATGTTAACCTCATGTCATATATTTATATATTAAAGTGGCCATCCGCAGTGCAGGGGCACAAGCGTATGACTGTAAACTCGACAAGTGGTGGGTTCGATTGCCACGCGTGGAAATGAATTATTATTTATTCAAACTTTAATTTATTTGCTCTGGTGCTGAGTTCCGCTAATCAACACGCAATGCCTCCAAAATTCGGCGGCAAATACGCAACGGAGTGTTTTAATACTAGGTAATCCCTCTGCCTACCGTGCGACATGCGGAATACAGTGTAATGCTGAAAAAACGAATACAGCAAAAAATTTAAAATATCAAATATTTATAATGTGAAGACGTTAAAACATATTTTGTGCGTTGACTTGCAAAAACGGGATGAAATTAGAAATAACTAGAGAAAGAGTTATATATGACACATATGTCATGACAAATGTGTTATGACACATTCTTGTGTCCTTAGTATCTATCTAGTACCTAGTCCTTAGTACACCTGACCGCAGATACTTTGTCTTTACCTACCTATAGCTTTCCTCCATAGAAGGGACATTCCAACGTAGAAAGATTTTTTTCAATTTACGTCTATAGTTCCTAAGATTAGCATTTAACTATACAAACTCGTCAGTTTATAATTTTAGTATAAAAGTATATTTTTTTTTTTCTAGAGAAGAGAGGTACAAAGAGTGATTTTTTTATTGTAGTCCATTAATGTTTTAGTTTTCCCGATCTCAGTACTTTTGGATTTGGTTCTATTCTGTTCTGTTCTTTTATTATAGCGTACAGAACGTACCAGTTGAGAAATAATTACTTCACAGTGTCAAATCGTTTGAAGAATACACGAAGGAGATTGTCGGTTAAAAAATAAGATTAAATGTTACACATAGGAGAACGTATGACAAAAAGAAATCCAATTAAAATAGAGTTGAGTTTTGTTTAGAGTGTTGTTTCTATTTTTTACATAATATCGGCGTTCTAAAGATGAGGAATATTCAAAAATACCTATTACGAATGTAAACGAGATAGGCTGTGGGTTGGATTCCCATTTGAAAATGACTATGAAAATATTAAATATTCCCAGTTTTTCGCTTCGATATCAAATTATAAAATAAAATAAATCAGCTTTACGCTGTATCCCGCACAAAGCAGGGTAAGTGGCAAGGCAGAGGGAGCTTAGTGTAAGACACTCCGTTCCCCACTTTCTGCCGGATTCTGGAGGCATTGCGTGTTAAGTGGCAAAACTCAACGCCGCGCTTTGCCTCGACACCACAACCAATTGGTTTAACAGTCACACTTTGTACTGCTGCGCCAAGACTGGCCTCCGATGTGGATTTATTGTATTAATTATAATAAAATAATATTTTTTATTAAATATATAATATAACAGATAATTTTAGGCAATTCATGATTAAGACGTGTTAACAGTTATTGATTACAAAAGATAAGATATTAATAATAGGTATAATAACAAAAAATATTTTACTTATTACAATATTATATACATGTGTCTCATGTGGTATAGTTAGAAAGTATTGCGATATTCACATAATAGTCCAGGGTTGAAATCTCGTTCTAAAAAGGAAGTTACACCCTCCCCTCCACCCTCATATAACTTTTTGAATGAGCTAGTTAGAGCGACATTGGGTGACTCTGTATAAACGGAGAGTTAAGAACGATTGAAATTTCAGTTTCTTCCAAATGAAATAATTATATACTATACATTTATATAAAAATGTATTAGTATATAAACATTTAAGAATATAAATAAAAGAAAAAATTGAGTGGTCACTGTAATGGATAGTACCAAATCAAATACATTAAATTATATTTTGAGTAAATAAGAATTTTGAGATATTACCTATTAGTGTAGGGACTACACTTCCTACATGCCAAATTTCAACTTAACTTAACTTAACGTAGCTTCACGCTGTATCCCTTGCGGGGTAGTCAGAGAGAACGGGCCAAATTTTAACTTTCTAAATTAAGTAGTTTTGTCTGAGTGTTGTCTGTTAATCATTCTGTAAAGAAAACATTTTAGTATATATTAGCTAAGTCCTATAAATATTAGCAATTTATGTCAAAATATTTAAAAAAACAGCATTTTTTAAATATTAACCCGCGAATATCCCAAAAATATTTTTTTTCCTAAAAAACGTCCCATTCGTTTGGAGTTTCACATTTTAACTGGACCCGCTTATCGCTAAGCTCTGTCTTTCCAAGTACGTTTATCAAGACCTTTACAAACAAACGGGTACTTTATGGCACTTAATTCTCAGGTCGTGAGGAGCTGACAGCGTGATGATACGCTCATTCCAGGTCAGATTTACTGACCTCTTAATGCTTATTAGTTTAAAAAAATTGACGTTTTCTGGTGATATTTTAATGGTGAAATTTTTCTAAGTGTGGACACCTTAAAAATTTAAAAAACAATTTAATTTAATTTTTTATTATATTTCTTATATTATTATGCTTCACGCTGTATCCCGCACACAGCAGGGTAGACAGAGGGAACCTAGTGTTAAGACACTCCGTTCCCCACTTTCTGCCGAATTCTGGAGGCATTGCGTGTTGAGGGGCAGAACAACGCCAACGCAACGTCAACGCCGCGCTTAACCTCGACACCAGAGCGAAGAAATGGAAATATAAATTTAAGTAAATATTTCATCTCCTCGAGTGGGGATCGAACCCATAACCAGTCGGTTTTGCAGTCACACCTCGTGCCGCTGCGCCACGACCGGCCTCTTTTTTTTTTATATTATTATGTATATCGTGTTTATCTGTAATCACGACAATTTTAGGTTTGATTTCCACTCGTTAAGCGAGTTTTTTACTTACATTCCTGGCTCTAATGTCATTTACCATCTGACAATGACTTGACTATAATCAATTTATCTTTTCTTACAGATCTCTCAAGGAATCAGATCTGGACTTACAACGTTGGCAGCTAAGTAGATCTAGTAGACTAGCACCATTTTCAAATTACCCGAGATATGCTGAGGTATATTATCTTCGTAAGTTACAAATTTGAAAAAATAAATATTTGGTTACACTGTTAACGTGACGGCTGTGAGGTGCATTTCGTTCACGGAGAAATTCGTTATTTTTATTTCTCCACTTTAGTAAGAAGACAAAGCATCACGTTGAGTTCCAATATTTAACACATAACGTCTTGAAAATTAAGCGGTGCTTGAAGAATGAAAACACTCTATGTGTTTTTATACTTAATGGACTTGGATGATTTAAGATTGAAATAAAACATCTTATTTATTCAAATACTCACTTTCTGATCCACTTTTTCATACCCACAATATTTTGTCTAAATTGAATAATGTTATTCGTTTTTAGGTTGTTCAATACATGGAGAGACTCGCAAGTCAATATCCTAATCTGGTGACATTGGTAAACGCTGGCCCTAGTTTTGAGGGCAGACCTGTAAAGTACTTGAAGGTATACATTTAAATAATATTCTCTTTATATAGCACAAAATTTTAAATCTATTTTCCTACATCTTTAACTATATTTGTAAATTCTCTGAGGAATACTATAAGCAAAATTGCAAAATTCGGAATTCGGCTGCCATGCACGACGTCTTTAATTGGTAAGTGAAAATTGAAGAAGGAAATGATAATCTTTTTATATCATACAGATCATATGTAAATATGAATAACATTTACTTCTGGGCCACAGATAGTGATAAATTATTGCATTTTCTTCTCTTTTGCAGATTTCTACGTCTAATTTCGCGGACACTACCAAACCAGTTTATTACCTTGATGCAGCCATGCATGCAGGAGAATGGGTGACTGTGCCAGTAGCTCTTTACGTTATTCACCGTCTGGTGGAGGATCTACGAGAAGAGGATAGAGATCTCTTAGAGAATATTGATTGGATAATCAATCCTATTGTTAATCCTGATGGATATGAATATTCACATACCGACGTAAGTGTGTTGTTTAACCTATCTATACATATAGTAAAACAGTAAAAATACCTGTATATTTAGTATTTTTGACTAATAAGAAATAAATAGAGGGTCATTTAAAAATAATAAAAGAAAGCAAAAAAATAAATTTAAACTTCTTGTCTGTCTGTCTGTCTGTTTGTATGGTCACGCTCATTTCAGAAATTATTGAAACAATTTACTTAAAACTTTCACCAATTCGTTTGTTTTCACTGAGCAGAACATTTACAGCTTTTATTTTTTGTTTCATCAAAATCGGTCCATTAAAAAAGTTATGGTCATTTATATTACAAATTCAAAAATACTTCTGTCTCTCTGTGTCGCAATCATGTCCAAACCACTGATTCGGATTCCGAATTGTAATAAAATTTCACATAGAAATACTTGAGGGTATTTTGGTGAACATGGGGACTTTATTATTTTTAATATAAAGAATTTCCTTTATTTACTTTTAAGGTAGTAAGAGCAAGTGGGTTCGATCCCCAGTCAAGGAAATTAGATATTTATTTATATTTCCATTTCTTCGCTCTGGTGACGAGGCAAATCGCGTCTTTAGTTTCTGCCACTCAACAGTAAATGCCTCCAAAATTCGGCGTAAACTGCGGCGCATATATATATATATATATATATATATATACTAATCGAAATTTGTTATACTACGAAAATCCAATTTTCGACAGACGATTTACCGGTTCAAATCATTGCTAAACGAATTTAATTTCCCGCTTACACTAACATTAACCTTAAGGAGTTTCCGCTGAATTTTCGAGACATTACGTATTGAGTGGTAGAACGCAACGCCAACGCAAAAATATTAATAAATAATAATTTATTCCTCGAGTGGGTATCGAACCTACAACTATCGCGAGTAACTTTACAGTTACACGCGACACACTTGTGTCACAACGGCTTCTGTATATTATATAGTCCTATATTAACTAAACCATAACACATTAACTTTTAACACAGGACCGATTGTGGCGCCGTACCAGATCGTACTATCCTGAAGTGAGCACGGAATGTTGGGGTGTAGACGCCAATCGTAATTTCGACGTCAATTTCAACACGATCGGTGTATCTTCAGATCCTTGTTCCCTCTTTTATCCTGGGCCTTATGCCTTCTCTGAACCTGAAAGTAGATACGTCAGAGATATAATCCAAGAAAACCTCAGCCGGATCCAAATATATCAAAATATTCACAGTTATGGTAACTACGTTCTTTTTGGTTATGGAAATGGAACGTTACCAGCAAATGCTGCAGAATTGCATCTTGTGGGGGCGGCGATGGGCGCTGCAATTGATGCGAAGAAATTAGATAAAGCTGATTATTATTTGGTAGGAAACAGTAATTTGGTGTTGTATGGTTCTTCAGGCAGCGCACAGGATTGGGGTCAGGTATGCTTAAAATGTTTTTTTGTCTTAAATTAAACTATACTAAGACTGATATTTATGTGTTTCCTTTAGATATAATACACCAGAATATAATAAGCTTAAGAACTACCCGTCTGGAACTTATTAGTTTTGGGCGATCACAAAGACTCTTGGTAACTTTAGCCAGCCTACGGTTCCGCCATTACGCACAGTAAATGACATCTTGGTTCATACGGCAAAGGAAAAACCGGTCCTCTCGGAGCCCTCCTTGCCTTGAATTCGACTTTGGATGGCCGAGGAACAACGCCGCCAACCATTCTGCGGTGCCAGACCTCAATGCTTGAGGTTAAGTTGAATCAGAAAGTTGTTAAGCGATCTGCTAGCGAGCGATCCTCTTTAGACATCTACAAGTCGAGCGGGCCAGATAGCATCTCCCTTTTAGTACTCCGTTCATGCGCTCCTTAGTTGACACCAGCGCTAAAGTATTTATTTCGGTACTCTTACTCAGTCAGCGTAGTCTCAGACTCGTAGAAGAGCGCTTTTATCTACCCGATCTTCAAGAAAGACGATGTTTCCGATTCATCTAACTACAGACCTACTGCTCTCGAAAGTGATGAGAAGTATTATCAATAGCCAGTTCTTGGTTTATCTTGAGGTTCACGGATGGATTAATGACCGTCAATATGGCTTCCGTCATTGTCGCTCAGGCGGCAATCCTCTGGTCTACCTAACTCATCGCTGGTCTGCGGCTATCGAAAGCAAGAGAGAGGACCTAGCAGTTAGCTTGGACATGGCGCAGACATTGGATCGAGTGTGGCATAGAGAGCCCCTTTCAAAATTCCATCCTACGGGGTTCTCGAGAATTTATGGAAGTGGATCGTCAGTTTTTTCATTGCGAATTCCATCAGCTAAGCTGACTCCGCATATGCTACGAAGACATCATATCTCCACGGCATTCATATTTCTTTCATTCTTCTGCTGTAATACTCACATTTCGCTGCCATATAACAGCGTCGTTAACAACACTGCATTGTGTACGGCCAAACGTGCAGCTGTGTTGACGTATCGCCGTCACATCAATACAGTTAAGGCACCGTTAATCTTTTCCACATCCATCTCGTATCTTCAATCTCTATTGAACATATTTCCCAAATATACCACTTCATTCACTTATCCTAATTTCTTACTATTTACATTGATCTTGCAATCCGTTCTTTCTTCATTTCTTTCAAATACCAGACCTTTGTCTTATTCTCATTCAATTAAGCCATTGCTTCCACAATCTTTTTTCAGAGTGGTGACTAATGCTTGCAACTCACATTATGATGATGCAATCTGGAAACGTAGCACTCCACAATTGTGCGGCTTTCTAGGAACTTCCTTCGACGGGCCACGTAACTGTGGAATGACCTACTTGCGACAGATTTTCCTGGTCGATACGACTTGAACCTCCAGAAAACGTGCCTATCTTAAAGGCCGGTAGACTCGACTGCCTTGTTTTTTTTTTTTAAAAAAACTACTATTACTATAATAAATAAGCCCCGAATAAAATCATAACTATAACGTTCATAATAATTAAATAGTATCAATAAATTATATATTTTTTATTATACACTATTTCAGGTGGCCGGGATACCACTTTCTTACACGCTAGAGCTGCCCGGATATGAGTACGATTTCCTCGTCCCTCCGCAGTATATCAATCAGATAAATGAAGAGACATGGGACGGCATAGCCGTAACGGCTCGAATTGCTAATTTACAATATCGAACAAGAATTAATAATCGAAAATAATACACAAAAGAAATAAATTTCAAAATTAAGTATGTTTTTTTATTATATCCATATCCACAACAACAGCCGACTCTCGTCGGGTTCGTGGACGCCAATCCACCACTTTTAACTTCCGATTGCATTGTGCAGGCAAAAACACAATAGAATCAGAAAAGAAGACATCCATAATGTAGCATGTACAAAATGGCAATTCAACATGATTTTTGTTTTATTCATATTCATCTTAAAATTTGGCATTGCGCTTAGGACTAAGTCAGTAGAACTATTTCATTAACAAAATAAACTTTAAAGATTTAAATGTATTTTATTTGTATTTTAATTATAATGAATAAAATAAAAATGACTGTTAAATATTTAAAAAGGCAATAAAAATTTTAAAGTACCGAATTGGGCATGTTGTAAGGCGTCGTACGGCTAAGGCTTTCATCATTCACATTCAAGGCGTTCAGATTTGCCCTCTCGACTTGTGGATGTCCAAACAAGACAGAGCTCGCCTAACAGCTTTTTGGCTGAATTTAATCTCTGGCGTCTGTCAGCGGCGTTGATCCTCGGTTATCCATGGTCGAGTGCGAGGCAAAGAGAGCGCCCGGGAGATCGGCTTTTTCTTTAGCCGAGTGGACCTAGATGTAATTTGTGCAAGTTGCGGCCTTTAAGAGAGGCCCAAAACTCGTGAGTTCCGGATGGGTAATGCTCTGGCAATTTGCCCCTCAAAGTAGCTAGAGGCTCGGTTATACTTCCTCTTTAAGACTTTCACCTTCGGATCCTTAGTAACCGGTGCCTCAGTCCAGATCCTTTATGCCTCGCGTTTGCCAAAGGCAGCAAGTTTGCAAGGTGTATCAAACCAAGGCGGTGATTTGCCACCGATTGGCACTACAGTGCCCGGAATAAAAAGTTCCATGCCCAGCAGAATCAAGTCGGCAACAGCAACGGCACAGGTACTAGGATTATCAGAAGAGAAGCAAGCCGGCCCCCAGGATTAAGATGAGTAAAATATACGCATTCCATCCCAATTTGCTGGCTTGTAGTGCCAGACACGACGCCTTATGGACCGTACTAGGGACTACTCAGACGACCCCAAAGGGGCATCAACGACAACTTGTACTGTTCCGGATGTGAAGTAAGCTTGCGTAGACTCGGACACGTTCTTCCGAGTCAACAAGGAGCCAGATGGTTGGCAGGTCCAAACCTTCAAAATTGGCAAGACGACGGAAACTTAATTTATTATTTTGTAGCCGGGGTATAGAAGATAAACTGTGTCGCTCGATCGGGCAATCTGAGTCTCCGTCAAGAATAACAAAGCCGGCCGTGGTGGGCCATGGTGGTGGACGGCATTTAGGTTGGAATGTAGACCCTTGATATTGCAAAAGTCCAAGTTAAGTGTGGTAAAGATTGCCGTGGGGCGTACGCCTCGTTTGCCCTGTCTGTAGCGCGGAACTGTGGACCCCAGAATTCGACGGGCGGCCTGAATTTATAGACTCAGGGGGAGATTCTATAACACTGGAGGTGCTGGTACCCTGCTGGGGTAGTTTCTCTTTGAGTACCGCTATCTTATCTGGTTGGGCGAAATACTTAATTTATCTATGAAAATTTTTATCTAACTAAAATACCATTAAGAAGCTCATTTAATGCGTAATCTATTCCGTCATTTTTTTATAATTACTTATAATATTTCGACTTCGAGCCGCTTAACTCCTAAAGTAATTAATATACAATTAAAATTTTTCGAAGTATGACGCGTCTGGTTGATTATTTACTTGAGATTGCATTTACGTATCAATCTGAAATTAATATCAGATATTCAAGTTTAGAGCACAGAAATTAAGATTCTAATACAACGCAGTACTGTACTAAATTGTAATTGTACAAAAACTGTGTTGTACTAATATACGCGATTAATCCGGTTAAATAGTTTCATTTAAAATGTGTAATAATCGTGAAAATCAAAGATCTTATTATATTTAGGGTCCTTCTGTAGACCTATAATTATGAAATTTGGCAAGAAATGATAACTTACAAAAAAAAACAAACTATAGAAGTTTATAGGTATATTATAGAAAAAAAATAAGTCCAAATGTAATAAATGAATGAAATATTTGTATTTCATTTCATACAGAATGAGGGCCAACAAAAGCATACGCCAACAAAATTATGTCAGTTTTTTGTATAAATCAGATTTCTGTTCCCAATCTACAAATTGGTACAAAACCCTCAGTGGGTGAGGTCGCCTTGCACGGTTTCTTTTTATTTTCGAAACCTTGAAGTATTCGTTTCATCGTACCAATCCGTATCAGTAAAGGTATTTATTCCTAGAATATTATGTTTGACGTGAAAAATGGTGGGAGCCAGGAAATCTATAGAATATATTATATTGATTGAAAGCTTTGAGTGCTCGCGAACATTCCTGTTAGAATAAGCTTATGTTCCTTAGAACTGTTTAAAGAATTTAAATGTAAAATTCATGATGAAGGATATGATAACTTTCATAGACGGATACACTATTAATAACATATTTAACATGCATTCTTGTATCTAGTAGTAAAATAAAAATAAGCAAATCAGCTTCACGCTGTATCCCGCACACAGCAGGGTAGGCAGAGGGAACCTAATGATAAGACACTCCGTTCTATTAGTAATGTGTATTAATATTATAAAGCTTAAGAGTCTGTTAGGTTGAACTTATTGATCTGGAGAACTGGTCTAAATAGAAAAAATATTTTTTGATAGTCCACCGATAAAGACGACCTATAGTAGGTTGTCTTGCCTGCGGTCAGACATCCCACAGTTACAAATAATGTGCTATTTATTGTGATATGACTATACGGGCATGCTAAAAGTTAATAATGTTGAATATTGGACGAATAATGACGAATATTTTAAGTACAATATAAATAAAGGAAAAAAATCCGAAGAGTAAAAATCGTTAATCGTTATTGTTATTTATTACTTCGTTTTCCTACTTAATAAGTGTCTATGCCCGCAGAGGTAAGTTTATTAAATTTATTCGCCGCACCATTAAGATCTATAAGGTATTTTCCAATTACAATCCTGAAATTGGGCGACCGTCCGATTCGTGCAAGCTCACTTTTTTCTTAGATACACTTAAATAAACATTTGTATATTTCAAGTAACTTTATAATAAAATTCCACGATGTATTTAGTAAAAACAATACTAACAAGTAAATCTTCTCATGAATATTTACAAGATAGAAATGTGAGGAATTAATATCTTTTGAATGTGATGCAGGATAGCTGCCATTTTACGTAATAATTAAGTTATACCATTGACATTGAAAAGAGCAACTGTTTATTGCCGGCTCCTCTTAGCAAAACCGCCTTTAGGTGGTGGCCTATTTAAATAAACAATGTTTTGAATTTAAAACAATCAATTAAAATTTCTATAAACTACACCCAATATCTCGCAGGGTAGTCAGAGGGTACTTAGAAATAAGACACTCCGTAGTTGTACGTATCACTAGATTTTTGAGACATCGCATATTGAGTAGAGTAGAATAATTTAATGCCAATCTTTATCTGTTATCAGTCAGACAGAGGAAATGAAAATTATTCATTCCACGAATAGGAATCGAACCTACAAACCATACGCTTTACATCCAGACTTTGTGTTCCTACACCATGACTGCCATAACCAGAAGTTTTTATTATTCTTACAATTTTCCCTAAATCTATAAGACCTTTAATACAAAAGGGTTGACCTATAATAAAATATCGAAGGTTACGGGCCTGGTACGTCTTAAGTAGTTGGGACAAGTGTATTGAGGCGAAATAGTAACTTAATTAAATATAAGGACTAGGATACATGAAAATAGGCAAAGGTTATTTTTTAATGTTATAATTTGAGGTCGACCTGCAGCAATGGGATAGCTTTAGACTGCAAACGCGATACAATATACGCTCGAGAAAATATTGAAAGAGAGAGAGAGAGAGAGAGAGATTGAAAAAGAGTTAAGCTGAAAAATTATGTTATAGTACAATTGATATTGTCCTGGTGCAATATTAGTTGGATCCATTTACTGGCACTCGAAAAAAAACAACAATCACTAAAAAAACCAACAGTTTTATTAGTTTTTTTGTTTAAATAAGACTTGTTATTTTTTTATTATTTTTTAAATAGAGGTTAATATTTTTGTTACCAAAAACAAGTGCCTTAGATCTCATTATGTGAATTAATAAAAATAAATTTAATTTACTGTATATTTTATTTTCTTTACACGTAAATATATACCTTATATAATATATACCACTTATTTCATTTAATTTTATTAAAAAAACTATTTTAAGTGCCGATTTGTTTTCGGGTATGTCACACAGCGCCACATACTTTAAGTAACTTTTCTTCACCACACTCCCGCCGGGTTAATTTAACTCGGAACAGTATACATAACGCAGCAGAATATCATACTGAGAAAAGAAAATTACAATATATACAAAATAAAAATATAAGAAAAATCTACATTATCCAGTGCATACAAAGCATTAAGGAAAACAATCAAAGTAAAACTGTGATCCGCTATTATAAACCAAGTGTTATTTACACGGTAAATACAAGTAATACCTTGGTAAATTGATTTTTTTTTATTAGAATAAGCCAAAAATTACTTACCTTAAAGATTTTGGTTATAATTAAAAAAAACGGCTAAGTATAAGTCGGAGTCACCCAACCAATTCCTTCAAATTTTTGAATTTACTAAAAAATCTCTATATTTTGAGCTCTGAAATTATCCTCAATATAAAATACATTTATCCAATTGATAAAATATCGCAAACACAAGATAATTAATTATAATCGATTAATAAAAACATAATATTTTGATATAATCTATATCTTCATTGATAAAACTAAGCAAACTTGATAGGATTACGAGCAGGATTTCAACCATTTTAGTATGTCATTGGCATTAGCAAAATGCGGGCAATACTATTAGCTTTCAGTGCTTACCTCGTATCAGCGTTAGCAGCCAACCATGATATTTACAGTGGGTAAGTATTTTTGAGATTTTTTTATGAATTCGAGGCTATCGTGGCGCAATGGCGCAGCAGCTGACTGTGAGGGCGGCGGTTGTGGGTTCAATTTCCGATCGGGGAAAATAAGTGATTATCGTTTCCACTCTCGTGAAGAAAAAAATATCTTCTGGAAATAGCTCTTCACAGAATTGTAAGCTATACCTGTAAGTATTATAGTAATAGTAATCTTAGTCTTTTTTAACGTCATTGCTTTGGATTTAAAATTCTTACACGATTATATTATAATTCATTTGAATTATATCATAATTTTAGAATCCGTTGTGGTATAAAAGCGACGGTCATCGGTACGACCGACCTTGCTGTATTCAGAACACAATTTGAAGCAAAAAAATTAAGTATCTTAAAATGATTAATTCCAGATATTCAGTTTTCGGCGTCCATTTACGCGACAGATCAGATCAAAGACTTCTCATGGAACTTCAAACAAAACTAAATATTGATATCTGGAATCACGGTGCCATAGAAGTAAGAGATGCTCTCGTGATGGTGTCACCGGAGAACAAACAAAAATTTGTGGATATTTTAAGTGAAAAAAACTTGAAGCACTATCTTCATCTTGCTGATGTTTCTAAGTGAGTATCGTAGCTTTATAACTTTTGTAAGTACAAAAAGCGCTTTCCACCGATTTCGTTAAGTTTTGGAAATTACATAACGAATTATAATATGGTTATTACTATTAGAGAGTTTACCTCAAAAAGAATATTTCATCTATAATATAGTAAAATAGAATGAGGCCGTCGTGGCACAGGAGCACAAGCTCATAACTGTAACGCCTATAACTGTAGGTTCGATTCTTGACACTCTGAAGACTGAATTATTATTTAGTAATATTTTCATTTCTTCGTTATGGTACCAAGGCGCGGCGGTTAGTTTTACCACTCAAGGCGCAATGCCTTAAAAATTGTGCGGAAAGTAGGGAACGGGATGTCTTAACACTAGGTTCCCTCCGCCTACCCTGCTTTATGCGGGATACATACGGAAACATGATCACGACTGACGTGATGCATTATAGTTTATAGCTTTACTCCATAATTTAGGTCAGTAGTTCCTATGAGTATCACGTTCAACTGTACAAACTCGTCACCTTATAATTTTAGTATAAAAGTAGTTTCTTACTAGAGAAGAGGCGTACAACGAATGAGGTTTTTTTAAATCGTAGTTGAATATCTTAGTATAATGTCAGTTCTTGGTAAATTACAAATAACAAAATAAAAAACGATTTGATACCAAATAATATATTATACGCTACCATACCGCAGCTAGCATTTGTCTTATGTTATGTGGTGCTCGTCGGTTTTGACGTCGACTTAGACAAATGTTAAATATATGAAATGTTTGTTTTCTCAATACAAAAAGATTTTGAATTTTGTTCTGTTGTGTTCTTTTATTATGATCTTCAAAACGTACCAATTGAGAAATAATCACTTCGCCAATGTCACATTGTATGGAGGATACACGAAAAAAGTTATACGGAAAAAAAGAGATAATAAATATGAGATAATGTTACATAATAGGAGAACGCATGTCAAAAAGAGATCCAGTTAAAATAATTTTGATTTCATGTGTCATTTTTAGTATACGCGGATTTATAACAAGGTTACATTGGCCTTCAAAGTATGTAAAGATGCAGAAGATGACTGAAAGTGTATAAAGATTACAAAATAAGTAATGAAAATAAATTAATCTAATAATGAGGCCGTCTTGGCGCAAGGGCACAGGCGTGTGACGATTGTGGATTCGATTTCCACTCGAGGGAATGAATTATTATTTGTTAATGTTTTAATTTGTTCGTTCTGGTACCAAGGCAAAAGTATATCGTTCAATTCTGTCACTCATCACGCAGTGCTTTGAAAATTCGGTGGAAATTAGAGAACGGAGTGCTTTAACACTAAGTTCCCTCTGCCTATCCTGCTACATGAAGGTGAGGTGTGAAGCTTTGTGTGTTTAAACAATGAACTCGTATTTATTTTTGAAATATTCAGGAAAAAGCCTAAATGCATGCATATTTATATGAATTATGATAAAATAATAATTTATTATTTAAATGCCCTCATAAAGGCAGATAATTTTAGGCAATTCACGATTAAACCGTGTTAAGAGCTATTGATTACTGCAGATAAGATATAAACAATATGTAAAATAACAATAAAATATAAAACTTATTTTAATATTCTATATTCGCCTCATGTGGTATAGCATTGTGTGTGGTGATGTATAGTAGCGTGGATGGGAATCCCTCTTATAAAAAGAGGTCTCTTCCCACTGTGCTGGTTAGACTCTGTATAAACAGAGAATGGAGTACCATTGAAATTTCAGTTCAATTTGAAAAAATTGAATAATGATAAATTAGTCAAATGTTTTAAAATATATAAATTAAGATATACAAAAAAAATTGACTGGATTGTCTGATCTATTGAGTAACATTGAACTTAATTTTGGGTAAAAATAAATATATTTAAAACATATATAACTATTCCGTGCTTACTTATATAGAAAACATAAAGATTTGAACGTAGCGAGACTCGAACCCGCGCCTCCTGGAAACCGACCTGGTCGGTTTGACTAAAGAAGTATTAAGTCAAGTCATAATTAAATTATATGAGGCCGGTCGTGGCGCAGCGGCACGAGGTGTGACTGCAAAACCGACTGGTTGTGGGTTCGATCCCCACTCGAGGAGATGAAATATTTACTTAAATTGATATTTCCATTTCTTCGCTCTGGTGTCGAGGTTAAGCGCGGCGTTGAGTTCTGCCACTCAACACGCAATGCCTCCAGAATCCGGCAGAAAGTGGGGAACGGAGTGTCTTAACACTAGGTTCCCTCTGCCTACCCTGCTGTGTGCGGGATACAGCGTGAAGCTGATTTATTTGATTTATTTTTATACAAAAAAAATCTTTGTTTCTAATATTCGAATTTTTATTTCGAATACTCCAAAAAAAATTCTTTCCAAGAAAAGTCCGGTCCATTTGGAGTTTCACATTTTAACTGGACCCGCTTATCGCTAAGCTCTGTCTTTCCAAGTACGTTTATCAAGACCTTTACAAACAAACGGGTACTTTATGGCACTTAATTCTCAGGTCGTGAGGAGCTGACAGCGTGATGATACGCTCATTCCAGGTCAGATTTACTGACCTCTTAATGCTTAATATTAGTTTGAAAAATTGGACGTTTTCTGGTGATATTTTAATCATTTTTAAGTGTGAATACCTTAAAAATGTTGAAAATAATTTCAATTAATTTAATTTTATTGTTACATTTTTTTATATTATTATGTGTTTATCTGCAAGCACGACAATTTTAGGTTTGATTTCCACTCGTTAAATATTTTTTTTGCATTTCGTGGTTCTAATACGAAACGCGGCGTTGTATTTTTCCACTCAATATGCAATGTCTCTAAAACTGGGCACAAAGCAAAAAATTATGTACTCGTATCATAGCACTAAATTATTTCTGCCCTACCCTGCTTTATGCGTGCTAAAGCGTGAATCTGCAAAAAAATATTGGTTAAAAAATTATTATATTAAAACAGAAATTATTTTGTTTTCAAATTTGTATTAGGATTACAAAGAAAATATCTTCAGTAGCTCAAGCACGAAAAACTATCGAAAAAGTATTCGTATCGTCATCGAGAGCAATTTGTATAGGAATTGAACAGCGCCCCTACCGTGCGTAAAGGGAACTAACTCATGCCAGCACGAACCATTTTTTGTATCGTGTTACGTTCGACTATCGAGATACTCGAACGCAGTAAACAACAATTGGTAGCACGAAGGCCCGTTTTGACGTACGGTATCGAACACGTCGAAGATTGGTCGTCGAGTGCGTCGGGACTTTATTCGGCTAATATTTGTCAGTGAGAACACTCTCGTTACATAGTAAATCACAGTTTTAAAAATATTGTTAATGTTATTGGGAATTCTTTTTGATTTTTTTTACTTGTACATGTTTTTAGAATATTGTTTAGTAATTTTAGCAATAATTAAGTAACGTCCACTATGCAAAGGCAGCCGCTATACGAATCACCAGTATTACATTTATTCATTAATTCTTTCCACTTCCTTTGAATAAAATGGCGACCTCGTGGACCTCCTGAGGGCTTAGATAAATCGCCATTCCTAAAATACGAATTTCATAATACCTTACTTATATTATTAGATGTTTTTATTTTTAAGACTAAGTACAACTTGCAGCGGCACGAGGAGTGACTGCAAAACCGACTGGTTGTGGGTTCGATCCCCACTCGAGGAGATGAAATATTTACTTAAATTTATATTTCCATTTCTTCGCTCTAGTGTCGAGGCAAAGCGCGGCGTTGAGTTCCGCCACTCAACACACAATGCCTCTAGAGCTTGGTTCCAGAGGGAACGTAGTGTTAAGACACTCCGTTCCCCACTATTGTAGGCAGAGGCCTACCCTGTTGTGTGCGGGATACAGCGTGAAGCTGATTATTAAAAAATAATAATGAAAGCTACCTACAATATTTAACGATGGTGGAATTCATGGAAGCGTGAGTATAGATTTAGTATGAATTAATTTTATATTTAAATAAGTTGTACTTAAAAAAAAAAAATAGCTTCGAAAAATTAATTAAAAAATCAAAAAATTAAACAAAAAATTAATTAAAATATAAATGTAAATAAATATTTCTTTTCCTCAAGTGAGAATCGAACCCACAACCAGTCGGTTTTACAGTCACACCTTGTGCCGCTGCGCCACGAGTGACAAATACAAACTTAGCTATGATTGGCGGGGCGTCAAGTGGATTCGTTTAAAAACCGCAAGATATATATTGTTTTAAATCTACAAAAAGATTGAATTTCTTCCAATCTTGATACCTTACTTATATATTTTGTAATATTTTTATAGATTTTTCTTCATTTTCAACGTAAATTGTAATGTAAATTAAGATAAATAAATATTTTGATTGAATGTTTTAACATTCACCATTTTATTTGGTTTTTGAACGTCCATTTCATTCGCTCAGTAACATCTCTAAGTCTCGTTAGCATGACGTCACCTACTTAATCCTATCGAGTCCTCGATAGTCGATACACTATGGTTCGTGCTTCGAACTTTGTAATCGTATCGTCACCTCGAAACGTTTACAATACGGACTCGAATATTTTTCGTGCTCGACCCACAGGAGTCTCCATTAGATCAAGTCACAATAATTTCTTGTCAATCAATCAATGTCACGGTCCCGTCAAATTATTTATTTATTGATGTGATATGCGAGTATAAAAGGGAGAACCATTAGGTTTTTTTAGTTCTTTGTGAAATTACATAGAAAATTTATGTTTCTGGCCATTTTGTGACAACATAACAGTTCATTATTTTAATGTAAGAACATGTAAATATTTAATATTTTTATTTCCTCGCTCTTGTAACAAAATAAAGCGCGGGGTTGTGTTCCGCTACTCCACACGCAATGCCTCTAGAATTGGGCGGAAAGTGATAAAAGTGAAGTTAAAAAAATATTATTTTGTTTTGTAAAACACCTTAATCTCAGGAACTATCGTTTCAAATTAAAAGAACCGGACAAGCGCGAGTCGGGCTCGCCCACCGAGAGTTCCGTACAAAAATTGGAGGTCTCTAGCTTTTCTGAAATTCGGGTTTTGCTTAGAATGAGCCTATTAATCTGATGCCTCACTTGAACTAGCGGCCTTTATGTTAAATTTTGTCTCCATTTAAGGTTATACTTCTAGGTTAACCGGAAGTACCCTATTAATTTTGATTCCTTTTATAGTATCAAAATGCGCGTTTTTTTTACTATTTTAAGTTATTATTTTTTAGAAATGTATAGTTTTAGTTTTTTTCCAGAACTAGTACTACCTGTATCTACGGTAGGCTAGGCTAGCTATCAAATTTCTTATTTCTAAGTTGACCGAAAGTACCCTATTAATTTTGATATCCATTATAGTGTCGAAATACGCATTTTTTTGCTTTTGAATGTTTTTTAAGATTTAACCATAAATGTATATTTTTCATATTTTTTTCCTGAACTAGTACTACCTATAGATGCTAGCTGCCAAATTTCATAATTCTAAGTCAACCGGAAGTACTCTATTAAATTTGATTTCCTCTTAAAATGGTACTTAAGTCATGTACATAACGGAAATAAAAAAAAATTATAGACTACAAATATATCTTGTTAAATATGACCTCATTAATACAGAACGATATATACGTACCTAGACATTTCATAATCTTATAGTACTTTCTACCATTTCATAATGACTTGATCATAATCAATTTATCTTTTCTTACAGATCTCTCAAGGAATCAGATCTGGACTTACAACGTTGGCAGCTGAGTAGATCTAGTAGACTAGCACCATTTTCAGACTACCCGAGATATGCTGAGGTATATTATCTTCGTAGGTTACAAATTAAAAAAATATGTTTGGACTATTAAAGCGGCGGCTGTCAGGTTCATTCCCAATGCTGTGAGGTCCATTCAGGAGGAAATAAATTATTTTCTTTTCTCTAGTAAGAAGAGAAAGCGTGCGTTGAGTTTCAATACTTAACAAATAACATCTTGAAAATTAAGCGGTGCTTGAAGAATAGAGTGTTTTAACACTAGGTCCCCTCTGCCTAAAAAAATGTCGTTTAGTATTGATGGCTTGGATGATTTAAGACTGAAATATATATTTATTACTTTCTTTTTCTTTCTCCCATCATATCATCCCACACGCTGTGGCGTTGACTACCACTCGAGGAAATAAAATATTTAATATTTTTATTTCCTTACCCTGATAACGAGGTAAAGCGCGACGTAGACTTCGGCCACTCAACACGCAACATCTGTAGAATTCAGCTAAAGTACCCAGAACAGAAAAAAAAGAAAACATCTTATTTTTTCAAATATTCGTTTTATTACCCACTTTTTCATACCCATAAGATTTTGTCTAAATTAAATCATGTAATTCATTTTCAGGTTGATCAATACATGGAGAGACTCGCTAGTCAATATCCTAATCTGGTGACATTGGTGAACGCTGGCCCTAGTTTTGAGGGCAGACCTGTAAAATACTTGAAGGTATACATTTAAATAATATTCACTTTATATAGCACAACATTTTAAATCTGTTGTCCTATATCTTTAACAATATTTGTAAATTCGTCTCTCTCTGAAGAATATTTATAATATAATGTATTATAGTTCTTTTTCTTTTCTGGATAAGCACACTTTGGCATTAAGCTACGCCATGCACTATGTTTTTAATTGAAAAGTGAAGGAGGAAATGACAATCTTTTTATATCATACAGATCATATGTAAATATGAATAACATTTACTTCTGGGCCACACATAATAACAAATTATTTCATTTTCTTCTCTTTTGCAGATTTCTACGTCTAATTTCGCGGACACTAGCAAACCAGTTTATTACCTTGATGCAGCCATGCATGCAAGAGAATGGGTGACTGTGCCAGTAGCTCTCTACGTTATTCACCGTCTGGTGGAAGATCTCCGAGAAGAGGATAGAGATCTCTTAGAGAATATTGATTGGATAATCAATCCTATTGTTAATCCTGATGGATATGAATATTCACATACCGACGTAAGTGTGTTTTTAACCCATCTGTACATATAATAGAACAGTAAAAATATTTTGTCTGTACATTTAGTATTTTTGACTAATATAAAATACATAGAGGGTATCCCTCTATGTATTTTATATTAATAAAAAAAATTAGAAAGTTTTTTTTATTTCTTTTTTGGATGTCTGTATGAAAACGCTTATCTCCGAAAGTACTGCACTGATTTACTTAAAACTTGGTTTGTTTTAACTCGGCAAAACATTTTATCAAAATCGGTTCATTAAAATAAAAATTATGGTCATTTGTTAGTCTGTAAATATATAGCGATCCATATTTATATTAAAAATTGGAAAGTAACTCTGTCTGTCAGTATGTCTCTGGCGCAATCATAGCCAAACCGCTGATCCCATTGTGATTAAATTTCATATAGAGATACTTGAGAGTCTTTGTATGAACATGATAGCTTTATTATTTTTAATATTAAGAATGTCCTTTAGTTACTTTTAGGCTAGTCGTGGCGCAAAGGTACAAAGTGTAACTGTAAACACGATTGGGTTCGATCCCCAGTCGAGGAAATTAAATATTTATTTGAATTTGTATTTCCATTTCTTCGCTCTGGTGTCTGGTGTCATAATCTATGTGCGGGATACGACGTGAAACTGATTTATTTTATTTGATTATTTACTTTTACTTAATTTTCTTTTATTTCTCTCATGTATTTTGAAACTCTCTTTTATTTTTTTTCGGTTTATTTTGAAAACTGAAAATATACAGAAATATATATTTTTTTTAATTTCACGCCTGCACATATAGCAGGGTAGGCAGAGGGATCTTTACCGAAGTGCCACTGAATTTTCAAGGCATTGCGTTTTGAGTAGCAGAGCTCAAGGCCACGTTTTGCTTTGTTATCAGAGCGAAGAAATGAAAATATTAATAAATAATAATTCATTCCTCTAGTGGGTATCGAACCCATAACTGTGGCGTGTAACTTTACAATTACACTTGTGTGACAACCTTCTTTATATATAGTCCTATCTTAACTAAACGATAACCCATTAACTTTTTAAACAGGACCGACTGTGGCGCCGTACCAGATCGTACTATCCTGAAGTGAGCACGGAATGTTGGGGTGTAGACGCCAATCGTAATTTCGACGTCAATTTCAACACGATCGGTATATCTTCAGACCCTTGCTCCAACGTATATCCTGGGCCTAATGCCTTCTCGGAACCTGAAACAAGATACGTCAGAGATATAATTCAAGAAAACCGCAGCCGGATCCAAATATATCAAAATATTCACAGTTATGGTAACTACGTTCTTTTTGGCTATGGAAATGGAACGTTACCAGCAAATGCTGCAGAATTGCATCTAGTGGGGGCGGCGATGGGCGCTGCAATTGATGCGAAGAAATTAGACAAAGTTGGTTATTATTTGGTAGGAAACAGTAATTTGGCGTTGTATGGTTCTTCAGGCAGCGCACAGGATTGGGGTCAGGTATGCCTAAAATCTATTTCTATTAAATTAAATCATACTTAGACTGCTATTTTTTTATTTTCTTCAGATATGATTTACCAGAATATAATAAGCTTGAGAGTTACCTGTCCGGAACTCATCAATTTGGGTGCTTGGTAACTTTGGCCAGCCTTCGGTTCCGCCATTACGCACAAGAAATGACCAGTCTTCTTTCACTCTTTGCCTCGAACTCGACTTTGGATGACCGAGGAACAACGCAACCGACATTCTGTGGTGCCAGAGCCACAGCAAAAAGTTGTTAGACAAGTTGCGAGCGAGCGGTCTTTTCTCTCTCTCCTTTAGTGCTGCGTTCATGTGGTCCTTAGCTGACACCAGTGCTAAAGTATTTATTTCGGTACATGGGAGCGATCATGGCAGTAAGTTTTAACATGGCGAACGCCTTCAATCGAGTGTGGCATGGAGCGCTTCTTGCAAAACTTTCATCCTATGGGCTTCACGAGCACTTATGCAATTGGATCGCCAGCTTTTTCATTAGACGCAGCATCAAGGTCACTGATGACAATTTTTACTTGTAATACAAACCCGTGAAACCTGGTGTTCTCCAAGGCTGTGTGCTGTCCCCTTCGCTGTTTCTTCTTTATATCAATAACATGTTTACTTCAGCCGCGCAAATCCTTCTTGGAAAAAACATCACCCAGTGCCGAAATAAACTTGTGTCTTCTGTTAAGACATCCCTAGGAATGAAAGGAACTTGGTTCAGTCAACCCTAAGAAGATGCAAATTTGCGCGTAACTACTAAAAAATACCTTATTTGTCGTATCGCCAGTGCTCAGCCGTGCTCAGTATTAGTACATTGGACTTTAGCGTTTCGTGTGATTGCCAGTATCGTGATCACCGGGAAAGCAAGGCCGAGTTGGTTTCAAAGAAACTGGGAGTCCTCAACAGGATAGTATTTCACGCCAAAACATCGTTTGGCCCTATATAGGGCACAGGTTCGGCCTCATATAAAGTACTGTTCTCATCTCTGGGCGGGTACACCTCTGTATAAGCTTGACTCATTTGATCGCATACAATGTAGAGCCGTTCTGTGCGCGATCCACAACTGTGCGGTTTTGTAATAACTTCCTTCCACGTACCACGCAACTGTGGAATGACTACTTGTGGCAGTTTCTCCAGGTCGATATGACCTGGGTACCTTCAAAAAGCGCGCCTATCTCCATCTTAAAGGCCGGTGCGCTCATTTGTCTTATGTTTTTTCCATAATTTTTTTTTTAACTATGATAAATAAGCCCCAAATAAATTTATAACTATTACGGTCATTATAATTAAATAGTATCTTTCTAACTAAAAAATAAAATAAAATGAACTAATACATTGTTCCAGGTGGCCGGGGTACCACTTTCTTACACGCTAGAGCTTCCCGGATATGAGTACGATTTCCGCGTCCCCCCGCAGTATATCAATCAGATAAATGAAGAGACATGGGACGGCATAGCTGTAACGGCTCGAATTGCTAATTTACAATATCGAGCAAGAATCAATAACAATTAATATTCGAAATTAATATATAAAAGAAATAAAATTTAAAATCAATTATATATTTTTTTTATTTTATATGTCCACATTTTTCTACAAGGGGATTACTTCCAGAATCTATTACAAAGAAGTTTATCATTTCAGCCTAATGACACATTTATTATTTTAGCCTAATAATTTTAATGTTCTATAGATCTTTCTCAAATTTCTGCAAAAGTAAGACTTGCAGAACTCACATCAGCAGCTACCTTCAACAGACGAGTCTCTTCGGGTTCGTGGACACCAGTGGCGTCTTGGCGTCCTGATTGTATTGTGCAGGCAAATACACAATAGAATCAGAAATGAAGACATTCATAAAGTAGCAGGTATAAAATGGGAACTCAATATGATTTTTGTTTTATCGATATTCATTTTAAAATTTGCTATTTAGAAAACATCTATATCTTTAGGCATTGCGCTTAGAACTAAGCCAGTTACATTATTAGGAAAATAAACTTAAAAGATTTAAATGTATTGTATGTGTTTTAATTATAATGAATAAAATCTAAATTACTGTTAAATAATCTAAAAACAAATAAAAATTTCAAAATAGCGAAATTTGAACGTGGCATCTTGCAAGCCGTCTAACGGCTAACGCTTGCTGCGCCTCTTAAACGGTTACTAAAAGGCGCCTGTTCCTATTCTGCAGTGTAAATTTAAAATACTGGTTTAAAAAATCGGTAACCATGAAAAGCTATACGAGTAAATATTATTAGTTAGTAACACGCCCGCGAGCGAAGCCCGCTTACTACGCTATTGTATATTTAATCCATCAGACAAATCGATGTATTTTTGTTTTTATATGTGGCTACAGTTTGTATGTATTTGTAATGTATTTTATAAGTATGGTACAGCATACTTATAAATACTAATCGACCTACAAATGTGATCTCACCTTCGTCCGTCAATACGTATAAATATTACTGTATATCAATATTTAGATATATTATTTGATTTATGTTATTATATTATTTCGATTTTTTTGTGTTAAGACACTCCGTTCCCAATTTCATTAAACAATTTATTGAAATATTCTACCTTTTTTTTTATTTTTACTTAATTTGGATTACCATGTTAAAATAAGTTATATTTTTAGGTTACAATGGTTTAGATGTTTTATCTACCTGTTTTGATAAAATTATACAAAGATACGATGTATTAGATTACGATACTCAATGTAATCGCATATAGTACGTTAGTATGCTGTTGGTTAGCAAAATGCGGGCACTTCTATTAATTTTTAGTTCAGGTCTTCTATCAGCCTTAGCTGCAAATCATGAAATTTACAACGGGTACGTGTTTTTTAAACTATTATTTTTAGCTTTACAATGTATCCTGCATATAAGAACGTAGGCAAAGAGATCTTGGGTACCTCGTTTTAAGCCACTCCACCCTAGTTGTCCTATCCCTCCGTTCCCACTAAGATACTTCCATTCCCCACTTTCCGTTGAATTTTGAAGGTATTGCGTGTTGAGTAGCAGAAATCAACACCGCGTTTTGCCTAACGCTTTGTACATTAAACGTACGTTATGTATGTGTTTTTAAATAATTTATATAGTGGCTAAGTGGCACTGCGTCTGACTCTAACCGCGACGGTTGTATGTTTTGATTATTATATGGGGGAATGAATTAGTTCGATTTCGTCGTTCTAGTAAGAAAACAAAGCGCCGCGCTAACTTCCGCCAATCAAAATGCAATGTCTCGAAAATTTGTCGAAAAGTGGGGAACGGAGTGTGTTTACACTTGGTTCCCTTTGTCTTTCCTATTCCTATATAGGGCGGTGTGGGGTACGTATCGTAAAGTGTCGGCTGCGAGTCTTTTTAGTTACACCTAATAATGCTTTGATTTGCCACGCAGCTCCACACTTTTCGGAGTTAGAATTAAATAATGAACTATTATTCTCTTATCTTGGTTTTCTCTACCTGGTCTGTATAATTCAAGACGCGTGTGACGTATAAAAAAATAATAAGTACAAGATGGAGAAGTACGTAGATGATTCCAAATGTTCTTGTTATCTGAGTGGTTTTAAATCTAACTCAAAATTATTGGTGATATATTTAAAAAAATCTTCAACTACAACACTGTACTGTGTTTAACTGATTTCTATTTGGAGAAAGTAATAATTTTGCTTGATAAATCTGAAAGTTGGTCAGTGTGTGAGGAACGGACTGTCATAAAACTAGGTTTCATCAGTATAACCTGCTATGCAGGAAAAAAAGAAGCGTGAAGCTGCTTAAATTAAACTGTTTCTCCACAGATATTCAGTATTTTCCGTCCATTTACGGGATTCATCTGATCAAAGACTGCTACTGGATCTTCAGACGAAACTAAATCTTGATATTTGGAGTCATGGCGCTGTAAACGTCAGGGATGCCCACGTAATGGTGTCTCCGGGGAAGAAACAAATATTTTTAGATATCTTAAGAGAAAAGAATGCCAAGTACAAACTTTATCTCGCTGATGTTGCAAAGTAAGTGAAGTTTTATTATTTTAATAGTTGTGAAGCACCGTCATAATGTTTATCTGTAAATATCCAGTTATGGGAATGAAATATTTTCATAATCTCCCTCAGCTCTGGTAGCAAGACAAAGCACGGCGTTGAGTCCGGCCACTCAACAAGCAATTTCTCAAACTCGTGTGGAAAGCGGTAAACAGAGTGTCTTAACACTTCATTCTATGCGTGAAAAAAACGTGAAGCTGCTTGTTTATATCTATACTAATATAATAAAGCAGAAGTTGTTTTGTTTATTTGCTTAAACGCTAAGATATCTGAAGCTACTGGTCAGATTTTCTTTTTTTCTTGTTTTGTATGAAAACTGCACTTTCCAGGAGTGCAAGACATAAAATAACGTAAAATAATTATAAGTGATATGCGGGCGAAGCCGCGAATGGGCCGCTAGTAAGAAATAAATAAATTTATAGTACATATGTATGTATGTGTGATAATATAATAATTAACTGTTTAGGTACTATAATATGGATATCTCCAGACACCTAAAGATTAGGCCACATTGTTGTCAATTAAGATAACAAAAAATACCTGTATATATATATATATATATATATATATATATATATATATATATATATATATATATATATATATATATATATATATATATTATGCACATCAGTATACAGATAATACTGTAGACAATAATGTAGAAGACTAGCTGTTACGTACATAAATATTTATTTGTGGTTTCCCCCCGCCTAATGGAAACGACTAGAGTTGCGTATGATATATGATTTTTTTAAAATGCCCGTGAGTAACTGCTTGCAGGTATACATATTGCACCGATACGACTAACGTACTTATTCAGAAAATGTATAAAAATTGGAACAAAACGGAATTTGAACCCGCGCCTCTTTGGAAACCGTCCAAGCGCTCTGACCAAATAAGCTATACGTTCTCATTGTGCTACGGCCAAATTTTTATACGCTTGTAATTAGCTTCATGCTGTATTCCATACACAGCAGGATAGGCAGAGATAACCTAGTGTTAATACACTCCGTTCCCCCCATTTCGCCGAATTCTGGAGTCATTGCTTGTTGAATGGCGGAATTCAAAGCCCCGATTGACTCTACACCAGAGCGAACAAATGGAAATATATCGAGGGGAATTCATTTTTTTCTTATATAGGCAGCAGCGTCAAGCATCATAAAATCTGATATTGATTGTATCATTATCGATAACAACAACATTGGTACAACACTGTTTGTAGCTTTTTTATTGAACCTGCTGAAACTTATTTTTTTTAATGTATAGAATGTTAAAATAATAATGTTTTTAGAACACTAAAGTATTATTTATTTATTAATCTAAATGATTAATAAATAAATAATTGCGTAGTTCAAGCCGTATATTAAAACTTAACTTAACTTTTCTTAAAGATCTCTCAAGGAATCAGATTCGGACTTAAGACGTTGGCAACTGAGCAGATCTAGTAGATTATTACCATTTTCAAACTACCCGAGATTTGCTGAAGTAAGTACCGGCACTGTCATTTTCTTACATAAATATTTTGATTTTTCAATTTAAACTATGAAAGAACATGAATGTACATTGATAATAAACATTTCTAAGTATATTTTCCTATATCACCTATTTATATTATTTTTGCCCAAATATTCCTAATTTTTCAGTAAATTAATTATACATGCGTTTTATTTATAGGTTGACCAATACCTGGAAAGAATAGCCAGAGAGTATCCCAATCTGGTAACATTAGTTAACGCTGGACCTAGTTTTGAAGGAAGACCTGTTAAATACTTAAAGGTATAATACTTAAAAAATATGATGTGTTTCATATACATAAGATAAGATTAACATGTTTAATTGAGTAAGCACAGTATCTGTGGTTTTGAATTACAATCAAAGTAAATATTTGATGCGCAAGAACGCGGAATCTCTATTATTAATTAATTAAAATAGCATTGGTCCCTATGCGTAATACGTAGAGAAACACGGCTTTAGTCCTTTCTTTAATTTTTTTTTTATTTTTTCTTCTCCAGATATCTACGTCTAATTTCGCAGACACTAGTAAACCAATTTATTACCTGGATGCGGCCACTCACGCTAGAGAATGGGTAACTGTACCAGTAGCACTCTACGTAATTCACCGTTTAGTGGAAGATTTAAGAGAAGAGGATAGAGATCTTTTAGAGAATATTGATTGGATCGTCCATCCTCTTGTCAATCCTGATGGTTATGAATATACACATACCGATGTAAGTACTTGTATAATTAAAAAAATCAATCAGCTTGACGCTGTATCCCGCACATAGCAGGGTAGGCAGAGAGAACATAGTGTTAGGACACTCCGTTCCCCACTAAAATATAAATGTAAATAAATATTTCATATCCTTGAGTGGGGATCGTACCCACAACCAGTCGATTTAACAGTCACACTTTGTGCCCCTGCGCCCCGACTGGCCTCAAATTATATTTATTTAATTTGTCTAAGTGTGTCTAAGCTAAAAAAACTCTTAAAAATTAAGTAGATTATTATAATTTTATTACATATTCTTCTATATCGGATATTTATTCTCGTAATTTTCAGTCTCGTCTGATCACGATATAAGCATATCGTGAAATCAATGAATCGTTTCGTAATGTCATACTTCCACACATAAATAGTGGCAACTTTAATTTTCACTTTTAAGAAGTAGAACATAAAGATAAAATATTGTTAGAAATCGGAAGCGGTTATAGTTTTTAAAAAAACACGATAAAAACACATATCGTCTATATGTTTCTAAACCATTTGGAAAGGGATACTACGTAATTGCAATAAGTGACATGTATCACCTATTAACAATACTTCACACTAGTTTCCTTTCAAAAGGGGCCGTTGCCGATAAGCAATAGCCCTCGATTGACACACTTCCACTGCTTTTATCATCTTTTTCACCTAAATGTACCCTCTTTTACACGAGTACGCTAACAATATTAAGAATTAAATACGTGACGTTTTTATATAAGAGGGTATAAGAGGCCGGTTAGCAAAAAACAGTATAAATTCACGCCAAGCAAGAGAAGTACTGCGCTCGGTAGAGGACGTCACACCTACACTATACAAAAACACACACACAAATATTCAAAGATCAGCTTAAACCTCGTGGACAATTTTTAATTTAAGTTTTCACTTTATACCACAGAACCGTTTATGGCGACGCACCAGATCATACAATCCGGAAGTAAGCACTCAATGCTGGGGTGTAGACGCCAATCGAAATTTCGACATTGACTTTAACACTATAGGCGTATCTTCAAATCCTTGCTCCGACATCTATCCTGGTACTCATGCCTTCTCTGAACCAGAGACTGGATACGTTAGAGATATTATACAAGAGAACCTTGGTCGAATGGAAGTTTATCAAAATGTTCACAGTTATGGAAATTACGTTCTCTTTGCTTATGGAAATGGATCGTTACCAGAAAATGCTGCTGAGTTACACGTAGTGGGGGCGGCGATGGGAGCTGCAATGGACGCGAAGAAATTGGACAAAGCTGATTATTATTATGTTGGAAACAGCAATCTAGCGTTGTATGGTGATTCAGGTAGCGCTCAAGACTATGGCCAGGTAAAGTGAATGTTTTTACTTGAAATTACTTTGCTAATATATTAAAAAAATAAATTAGCTTCACGCTGTATCCCGCACACAGCAGGGTAGGCAGAGGGAACCTAGTGTTAAGACACTCCGTTCCCCACTTTCTGCTGGATTCTGGAGGCATTGCGTGTTGAGTGGCAGGCTCAACGCCGCGCTTATCTATTATAACTTAACTATTATTGCTAATATATTAATATATATTTTTCCTACGACGTATGTGCTCAAAAAGTTATAGTAGGTCCAGGGACAAATTTTTACTTTATTAGGATTTCTATGTACGTATATTTATATATTTTTTTGCTAAAGTATATTATTTTGATGTTTTAAATCTTCGCGTTTCTAATATATTTCGTGGGTAGAGCACACCTAATATTTAGTTTTTTGTTTACCAAGATAGAATATCGATTTTTACATAAAGTCCTCACAAGTATTCCACAATAGGCACTATGATCATTTTAAAATAAAATAACAGTATAAAATGAATAGGCCGTAATGGCATAGAGGCCTAACGTCTAACTGTAACCTCGAAGATTGTGGGTTCAATTCCCTCCATGGGGGTATGTGCTATGTACATTTCTTTGCTAAAAAAATAAATAAATATTTTTTACAGGCCGTCGGAATACCACTCACTTACACGCCAGAGCTACCCGGATACGAGTACGACTTCCGCGTCCCCCCACAATACATACAACAAATAAACGAAGAGGTGTGGGAAGGCTTCGCTGTGACAGCACGTATCGCCAGTTTGAAATATAGAGCGAGATTTAATAGGAATAATAATTAATATTAATATATTATATGTTTAAAAATATAAACTTATATTATTATTATTTTTTATTATTTAAAAAAAAAATTGCGTGAAAATATATCTTACTTTATTTTATAATTGCTTATAAAATTAGATTATACTAAGTAAATAATATACATATGGTTTTTGAATTAACTAGAAAAATGGTTTTTTGTATCAAGTGCTAAGTCTTTGAGAATATGCTCGGAGATATAAATTATGTGAGCATGAAGTAAAATGGTTTAATATTAACCTCTGAGTTGTACATTTTTAAGAAAAATCAAAAAAAGAAATAAATTTAAATCAGCTTCACGCTGTACCCCGCACACAGCAGGGTAGACAGAGGGAACCTAGTGTTAAGACTCTCCGTTCTCAATACTGGAAACATTGCATGTTGAGTGGCGAAAATCAACATTTTTTATATCAATAATCGCTTGTGCCATTTATTTCCAAAACTATATATTTTTGTGTACTTAGAGTCTATAAGTGCAAAGCAAAGTAATATAAGTAAGTACACATAAAAGTAGCAAAACATAAACACGGGCGAAGCCGCGGACATGTTGCTAGTAAAAATACCAATATATTTATATTAATACACCAATCACGTTCATATAACGAATGAACAGACAGGTGTCAGGTGCAAGCGGCGCGTGCGCAGCTCGACTCCTAAATGCGACGTTGCCGTTCTTCACGGTTAGATGTTTAAGCGTTGACAACATTGGTTATTATTTAGCTATCTAATTAGATACTTTATTGCATTTTAAGACTATTCTCGCTCTCTGTCTCTCGTGGTTTTATTGCGAAAACAAAAAGTATTAAACAATAATTATAGAATATTAATAAACTATTAATAAAATTAAATTAATTTTTTAAAGTGCCTAAATATTTACTTTGAGAGGTTGATAATATAATATTTTATCTTATGACAGTCACGCGTTGATTGTGGGTTTATACCCACAATGTATTTAACTATGTAAATAAACAGCACGAAGTTAAGTTTCATTTCTGAACCCGCTATCTATAACAGAAAATAAATTAAGTATTTTAACAAAATTATAGACGAAACAAACTATAAACTATAAATCCAGTATAACAATTTTCTATAATCATTTAGCTATACGTTTTACACCTGTGTTATTTACTCTGTAGCACCGCGCGTTGCCGCTCTGTGACCACATAATGTCAAACCGGTTAGCCAAGTCAAGTAACATTCAAAGTGACACAGTGCCTCAAGACCATTTCTTTAGAAAATTCTTTATAAATACAGATTTTTTTGTTTATATCTCCGTTAAATATAATTGTTGGTCGAAATTTTTTAATATTAGCTATATTTATATAATATTCTAAAAGTATTTCAGTATTTTGGTCGAAATTGTGATCATTTTATTTTGAGTGCGTATGCGCATGCGCATGTGATGTTTTATAGTGCATTATAAAACTATTGTAAAGAAGATACGTAAAAACAGAGCTTAATTGGGTCAAAATTGTTTATTTAGAGGATTTTTCTTCAAAAATTGAATCATGTTTCTCTCATATGATGTTATTGCGACGTTTGGAGTATCAGCGGTAAGTTTTTAGTTTATAAAGATATACAAATACTCATAGCATTTAGGTCAAGGCTTTAAATGTATTTGAAGTCATCCTATAATTAGAATATGGGTTCAAATACCGCTCAAGATAATATAATAGGGTGTTGAGTTCTGCGATTGATTTGTTTGGCTAGCAGGTAGAGTACGGAGAGATTTATATTTTTTTTATAGAGTTCTATCATATAAAGAAAAAAAAAGATAATCTCAGATAGAATGTAAAGGTTAGCATAATTAAATATGTAATTAGATAAGTGGTTGTGTCACATTTAAAATGTGTTTATTTGTTTTATTTAGATATTTCTGTTATATTATTGATATAACCGCATTAATAGATACTGCTAATGACGCATCTCAATAAGAGCGTTGTATCGCAGCGGTAGAGCATCTGACTATAAACATGACGGCTATGGGTTCGATTCCCACTCGTGGGAGAATGAGTTATTTTAATTTAAAGCTTTGGGAACAAGACAAGGCGCAGCGATATATTTTGCCATGCAATGTTTGGAGTATTAGGCGGTGCGAGGGGGATGGTGTACTTCAACACCAGGTTCCCTCTGCCTACCTTTTATACTACCTATATTATGTGGGCTAAGAAAAAAATAACCAAAAAATTTGTGATATGTTGCCATATAAAAGTACACAATTAACATACATTGATGACTCGTATATAAAATCTTGCTCTCATTTGCCTCTACATTTTATCTTAATTATAAAGATTTTTTATTCTTTTTTGTATCTATCATATAGGATAGGCAGAGAGAATCTAGTACTAAGACAGTCAATTTTCAGTTTTCGTGGTGACTCAACGCTGTATTTTGTTTCCTTACTAGAATAAAAATATAAAAATAATTAATTCTCCCGACTAGAAATCGAACCCACAACCGTCACGGATCTGTATCCGTCAGACTGTTCTGACGCTGTGTCGCTGAACCATGATGACCTCAATACAAAATAGTTATAGCACAAAAATAAAATGAAATCTTAATATATCAGCTTTACACTGTATTCCGCACACAGCAGGGTAGGCAGAGGGTACCTAGAGTTAGGACACTCCGTTACCCACTTTCCGTCAAATTCTAGAGGTATTGATTGTTGAGAGGTGAAATTCAATGCCGTGATTTTGTCTCACCACTAGAGCGAAGAAATGGAAATATAAATTTAAACATATATTTCATTTCCTCGAGTGGGGATTAAACCCACAACCAGTTACGTTTACAATCACAATTTGTGCCACTGCACCACAAATGACCTTAAATCTTAGTAATATATACAAAAATATATACATATTTCTATATATATAAATATATATTTTACAGCTAGTGTCGTTCTTCGTATCAATCACACTACTTCTGGCAGTAGCATCGAGAAGGGGGATGCTAAGGACTCCAAGCTCGGAACCTTTGATGCCGATAAAGGAGAAGATTGAAATCCAACCTACCGCACCCGAAATGACTCCTTTAGCTAATAGCAGATAGATGTATTTAATTTTAAATATAATAAACAAAATATAGTCAGTTGCTTAATAGAGATATATAATATGTAAGCATTTTAAAATCTGAAAGATATTCGATATCACTAACCAATTAGTGAGTACTTTTACGTTTTTTCCCATAAAGCAAGGCAGGTAGAGAAAACTCAGTGTTAAGACTCTATTCTGCACTTTCAGCCCTAATTCAAATCAGTAATGATAATATTAAATATTTAATTTTCTTGAATAGTAGTCGAACCAACAACCGTCGCTTTTACAGTTGCACACTTGTTTGTGCCTCTATGCCACGATTTGGCCACCACATTATATCATATTAATTGATTTTTAAATGATTTATTATGAAATTTTGTGCAAAATTTCAAAATATCGAATATCCATATTAATAAATTATTAATTTTTATTAACAATAAAAAAACCTAGGTATTATAGATTTTAGTTGCTTAAAACTTTAAAATAACAATATACAATAAGATATATAATTAACTTTTTCTAATATTATTTATGCGGATCTAAAAATACGATATTTTTAATGTATAACAAGTATTATGTGAATAAAATGTATTTAATACAATTATTTAGTGTGTTATTTTGTCACTTACTTTATTTTTTAATATATAAAATTTATAAAAAAGGGAAAATACCCGAAAGGAGCATACCCCACAACCTGCGTACGAAAGGGAATCTAGTATTAAGACATTTCGATCCCCACTTTCCTCTTAATTTTGAGTGGTAGAACTCAACGCCGCGCATGTCTTGCTAGTGCAAGAAAATTAAAATAAATAATTCCACTCACTGTAGATTTGTATAATATTTGTATAAAAAGAAATAGACACATAAAGAGGCCGTAGTGGCCCAGGGACACAAAGGTGTAACTGTAACGTCGCGGTTGTGGGTTCGATCACCACTCAAGGGAATTTATTATTATCTCTATATATAATAAGACAGTAAAAATATTTTGTCGGTACATTTAGAAATTTTGAATGAAATGGATAGAGGGACACTTAAAAAGAATAATAGAAAGCAAAAAGATTTTTTTTTAATTTCTTGTCTGTCTGTCTGTCGACATATTTTTGTCCGCATTTTTCTCTGAAAGTACTGAACCGATTTACTTGAAAATTTCACCAATTGCTTTGTTTTAACTCAACTTGAGTACTCAAGTTTAGTTTATCAAAATCGGTTCATTAAAAAAAGTTATCGTCATTTGAATGAACTCAAGGCATTACTTTGCCTGCGAATATTATATAGCAATCGCGCTGGTATGACCCTGGCTAAAGAATGACATTCGAAACGTCTGGTTTATATGATTGTTGATAAAAATATATATTTTTGAAGCACTATTATATAATATTTTATACAATAAAGTAAGCAAAGTTGAATTGTTAGTGGAGATTACCTTCATAAATCATAACAGTTAAGTTTAAGTCGTAATTAATTCAACCGGCCGGTCGTGGCGCAGCAGTACAAGGTGTGACTGCAAAACCGACTGGTTGTGGGTTCGATCCCCACTCGAGGAGATGAAATATTTACTTAAATTTATATTTCCATTTCTTCGCTCTGGTGTCGAGGCTAAGCGCGGCGTTGAGTTCTGCCACTCAACACGCAATGCCTCCAGAATTCGGCAGAAAGTGGGGAACGGAGTGTCTTAACACTAGGTTCCCTCTGCCTACTATTTTAATTCAACACAGAGATAAAGAACGATCTTGAAAGAAATATCAAATAAATACAAAGATATTTTGGTTGGTTCGTTCATATAATATATGTAACTAATTTAAAAACTGTACAGGAGTTAATATGCAATTAATACAGTTATTTTACAAAGAATATTATGAATCCTACAACCTAAATTAAATTATTCACTGACATCAGCACATTTAACAGAGTTTTAGAATTATGATGAGACGTATATTATATAGGTAAAAAGAACATAAAGTTACAAAAATATATACGTGTAATACATAATTAGCTTTATGTATATTTTATAAATATCAAATATCAACAATGGTCGTATTTTTTTATTTAAAACAATCAAAAATTCTTTGACGATAATGTCGTAAAAAAAATCATATTAGAAGTCATTATAGTTGTCAATCGATTGTGCTTATTTAATCAATAATCATGTATTTTAAGCGGGCGAAGCCGTGGGCGAGCCGCTAGTTTATTAATATTTTCAATTCTTCGCTCTGGCACCAAGGCAAAAGCCCGGCGTTGAGTTCCACCATTCAACACGCAATAACTCGTAAAATGCGGCAGAAAGTGAGGAAAAGAGTGTCTTAACATTAGGTTCCCTCTATTTACCCTGTTGAGTAAATAGAGGGAACCTAGTGATTGTAATCTGTTTTTTTTTATTTTAATTTTTAAATAGACACATACAAATGACAACACTGAATAAAGCCTCATTTTCATATAAATTAAGTAAAGTTGAAACAATTAGTATCACAAACGGATTAATTTACTAATTATGCTAATTTAATATGAGAGTTGTTGTTATATGAGTTTTTGTATGGAGAAGCTTTTGTTTTACTTTGTTCGAAAATGGTTTTTACTTAATATGTCAGCTTCACGCTGTATCCCGCATTCAGCAGGGTAGGCAGAGGGAACCTTGTGTTAAGACACTCCGTTCCCCACTTTCTGCCGAATTCTGGAGGCATTGCGTGTTGAGTGGCAGAACTTAACCTCGACACCAGAGCGAAGAAATGGAAATATATATTTAAGTATATATTTTATCTCCTCGAGTGGGGATCGGACCCACAACCAGTCGGTTTTACAGTCACACCTAGTGCCGCTGCGCCACGACTGGCCTGGGTATGGTTTTACTTACATATTTATATTGTGTTTTTTTAGCGTCACGCAGTTTACTGTGCCACGACTGGCCTCAATTGGCCTCGACTAGCTTCATGTATAGCACTAGGTTCAACATAATAATGTTGAACCTAAAAAAATATACAAAATAACATATTTTTATATATAATATGTATACCAACTTTAAAAATATTATAAACACAAACTTAAATAACAACTATAAAGAGGAATATACTATGTTAATCAAATGATAATAAAAACGAAGAAAAAATAAAAAAACGAAAATATCGACATTTATCTACTATGAACTGAGGCCAGACGTGGCGCAGTGGCACGAGGTGTGACTGTAAAACCGACTGATTATGGAAACGATCCCCACTGGAGGAGATGAAATATTTACTTTAATGTATATTTCCATTTCTTCGTTCTGGTGTCGAGGTTAAGTGCGGCGTTGAGTTCTGCCACTCAACACGCAATGCCTCCAGAATTCGGCACAAAGCGGGGAACGGAGTGTCTTTACATTAGGTTCCCTTTGTCTATCCTGCTGTGTGCGAGATACAGCGTGAAGCTGATTTTTTTTTACTATTTAAGTTCCGTTATTTATGTAGTCTGAGTAATAGCACCCATAATCATCACTATATCTAAATAACTTGATAGCATACAACTGGCCTTCTATATGTCCCTATAATTTTATTTGCATTAAACTATAAAAGATTTCATCGTACAAAAGATTCCATAGGTGGAGAGTATACTCTTTCAAAAAAGTCGGTTCACAAATGACGGAGAAGTGAGAGAGATAAGTAAAAAATATAGTGGTCGAATATGGAAAGGTCTTCTTTTTTAATGTCGGTTGCTAAGAGACAGAAGCGATACAGCGTCGGACAGTAAGCGCGACAGTTGTGAATACGATTATCATTAGGGATAAATAGACAGTTACATTTTATCGCTGTAGAAATAAGTCTAAGCGCAGTGTTGAGTTCCGCCACTCAATACGCAATGTCGCAATGTCGCGGGATACAGCGTGGAAACTGAACATTTTAGTATTGCTTGTACAGAGCTTCACGCACTATCTCGCACATAACAGAGTAAACAGAGGGAATCTAGTGTTAAGACACTCCGTTCTCCACTTTCCGCTTTGCCTTGTTACCATAGGGAAGAAATGAAAATATTAATAAATTATAATTAATTTACCCCAACGAGAATTGAACCCCCAACCGTCACGTTTACAATCAAACGCGTGTGTCACGACGTAATTAACAATAATATAACCTCTTGCCTCTTGGTAATTAATAATAATATTACGTATTATGCAATTAATTTAAGCAGTAGCGTGAATACAATGCCGTTTAGTTAATGTAGCGACGTCCGCATTTTATTACCATACCAGTGTTTATTGTTTTGTTTTAATTGCTGTAATATACTGATGTTGTTTTTAACATTTTTTAAACAAAACAGCATATTCAGTTTTCAGTAGATAAAGATCGTTGAAATGATTTTGAATAGCACCTGACTGTAAACACGGCGGTTGTGGGCTCGATTTTCACGCATAAGGATTAATTATTTTCATTTTGGTTGGTTTGATAATGAGATAAAGTGCGGAGTTGGGTTACGCATTCACAATGCTTAAAGAAATTGGCCAGTTTGTGGGGAACGGAGTGCTTTAGCCGCTAAGTTCCTTTTGTCTGTAATATGCGTGGCAAATATAACGAAAATAATATTTATATTATAAATAAATACTTTTCAAAACCATTACTTTTGGATTTTTTACTTTCGGATATTCGTACTTTCAGGATCCCTTTATTTTCTAATTACACCAAAAAATATAATAAAAAAACATATTTTTCTTAAGTAAAACAGAATTTTGTCCAATCACCCACCATTCATTCGGATCAATATGGACAGCAACCATTCATTAAAACGTGTCTTATCATCTCATTCGTTAGTTAGCTTTGAAAGCTTGATTACAGTCTGCGAGCTTTAAAAGCAACTTTGAATATTCTGCTTTTAGTTCAATCGATTTTGAGAATTGAGTTCTTGTAATTATATTTTATTTTTAGCTTCACGTATTCCGCACATAGCAGGGTAGGGAGAGGGAACCTGGGAACCTAGTTTTAAGACAATCCGTTCTCATTAAGACACTCCCGTTCTCTACATTCTGCTAAGTTCTCAACTGCGTTGCAAGTCAAGACGGCGACAATTTTTGAAACATTTACGCAAAAATTTAGTTCAAGTCTAAGCGCCTGAAATTAAACTGAACTTATGGATATTTGTCTTATCTACCTTTAATCTATCAGGCGTATTTTTTATAGCGCAGGGGCTCAAGCGGGCGTCTGTAAACGCAAAAAGTTGAGAGTTCGATTCCCATTCGAGTCAATAAAATATTTACTATTATCGTTCTCTTCCTCTGAAAACGATACAAAGTGCGGTGTTAAGTTCCACCATTCAACACGCAATGTCTCCAAAAACCGAACGTAAGTGAGAAACGAAATAGTCTTAATAGGAACAGTGTATCTCAGTACTAGGCTCCCAGGTACCCTCTACTTACTAATAAGTAATGTCACATAAATAAAAAAAACATCTTTGAGAAAAGTTTTGAGGTAATAGCACAATACTGTCCCATAGTGGTATGATTGCCCCAAAACATTTCTTTTTGTGTTTCTAAATAAAATTCTCTTCACGCTGTATCCCGCACACAGCAGGTAGGCGCAGGCAACCTAGTGTTAAGACACTCCATTCCCCACTTTCTGCTGGCAGTACTCAATGCCGCGTTTTGCTTCGACACCAGAGCGAAGAAATGGAAGTAAAAATTTAAATAAATATTTCATCTCCTCGAGTGGGGATCGAACCCACACCGAGTCGGATTTACAGTCACACTTTGTGCCCCTGCGCCACGACTGGCCTCAGTTGTTTTTGTGTCTAACTGTTTGATTATAAACACGACGTGTCAAGTTCAATTTCACATGGGATGCTATGCCGCTGTGCTACAATGGCCCCATATAATCTTTTTTTTAACTCTTGTTATTTCAAATCTAAAGTCGAAGCCACATTTTAGCATTAACCTCACGTCTTCCATACATAATTGTGCAAACAGTCACTAAAAGTACATACATACATCACATCCTAAGCACCCACTTTTTCTCCCTTTCCAGTTCACGAGATATACAATAAAACAGAAAAAGACAAACACACACAACCAAGTAATCACACGCTCAATTCACCAAGCGACGCTCTATAAATTTTAATTACGACCGTATCCACAAATATTTACAGAACACAGATCTAGAGCCATTACCTGTTGATTGTTTCGAATTGAACGCTTTTATTAGACGGTTAAAAGGCCTGACCGATGTTTTTGCTTCTATTTGGAGTGTTGTGGGAAGATTTCGTTTTTTTTGTGTTTTGAAAGGGTTCCGTACCTGAATAGAAAAGGGAACCTTTATAATATCATGTCTCTTCGTCTGTCTGTTCATATGTAAGATTATTTATCTAGGGATCAGCAGGAGGTATCACACTAACTTAACTTAACTTAGCTTCACGCTTTATCCCTAGCGGGGTCCTCTTTCGCCTCGTCCACTGTCATCAACCTCTTTTCCCTTTACCACATACCTCTATTGCTGCTTCCTTCATGCAATCCCTAAGGTTCTGATGGTATGATATCACACTAAAATTAATATAAAATAGTCAGGTTTACGGTTCTTTGGAGCACATAAAAAATAAGCTACGATACTGATGTTTTTCTGCATCGTTGTAGATTGTCAACATTTATCGGTTTAAAATTTGTACGGAACCTTCTTTAAGCGAGACCAACTTGCACTTGTTTTTTTTTTAACATTAGAAGAGTGAGGAGAAACGATAAGGATTTACTGTCGTTTGACGTTTTTTATTTCTTTTTTGTTATTTGAGAAACATTATATTTATTTTTTATGAACAACAATCAAAATCAAATTCCCGAATATGCTGTTTATTAAATCAATTGTAAACTTTTATATGGGTGGACATTTATGTTCTCTACGTTTAAAAAAACATAGATATTATTATACTTATTTAGAACTTTTACTTAGTATTTTTCTTTCCTAAGTGTGGAATAACACTTTAAAAATGTTTAAAAAAAAAAATATAATTATTTTAAATAGAATTTGTGAAGAAACCTATGAGTTTTGACCACTCAACAAACAAAGTTCCTAAAAACAGTACAGTTTTAGGTTGCACAAGAGTCTCTTATGTAACCTAAAACTATACCTCCTAATAAGAGATTAATTTCAATTCTGATTATGGCGTTCCGAGCGTACCAACCTTATCAATCCATGTCAAATCGAATCTCATTTCGGCTATGAAATATCTATTCGTGGGTTTTACAAGGATTTATAGGGTATTAAGTGAGTTAAACAAAGTTAGCTATGAGAAGTGGATTTATGTTTCGGTAAAATGTGTTCTTGCTTTTGTTACTATGTTATAAAATGTACGTAACTGATTTTGACTGACTTCTAATGATTGTATCATTATAAAACTTGGCAGTTATACTTTAGCTTAGGTGATAATACAATAATATAATTTTATTGAGCTGGTCTGATGATGGAGTCAGGATATAAATAATGGACCCTTTCAAAGGTTACTAGTAAAGTTCTTTAGTTAAAGTATCTATAATTTACAGCTCCGAGGACATTCTATAGAGCTTGTACCACGTGTGAAGAAATGTGATGTTTTATGTTTTTTAAATATTTTTGACATATTTGTTATATTTTTTTAGCTTCACACTGTGTCGCGCACATAGCAAGGTAGGTAGAGGGAATCTAGGAATCTAGTGTCAAGACACTGCGTTCCCATTACGATACTTTTGTTCCCCACTTTCCATTCAATCTTTGCATCTCGCCTCGACACCAGAGCTATAGAATGAAAATATTAAATATTTGTTTACCTCGAGTGACAATCGAACCTATAACTTATCACGTCCACTGGCCTGGCCACATAAATATTTCACATGTTGACATATTTACTATCATTTATTTATGCAATATTTCTTTATCAATCTATCTATTAATCAATCTACCAAGGCCCTTTGGCCTAGCTCTGGCCTCCAAGATTCTGACCCTATTAAAATTTGTGGACGTGTACGTAATTAAAATTTATTGAGCGCCCGTAAAGAGAATCGAGCGTATAATTGCTGTGGTATACCTTCATAGGATGTGAGTGTTTTGGAAGTGTTATACAGTGTTTTATTAAAAAAAAATTAGCTTTACACTATATCTCGCACACAGAATGGTAGGCAGAGGAAACATAATGTTAAGGCACTCCATTTTCTCCTTTCTTTCGAATTCTGAAGGCATTGCGTGTTGTGTGGTAAAGAATTCATTCATTTAAATATTAAATAATATATTATATAGAGACCAGTCGTGGCGCAGCGGCACAAAGTGTGACTGTAAAACCGACTGGTTGTGGGTTCGATCCCCACTCGAGAAAATGAAATATTTACTTAAAAATTGATATTTCCATTTCTTCGCTCTGGTGTCGAGGCTAAGCGCGGCGTTGAGTTCTGCCACTCAACACGCAATGCCTCCAAAATTCGGCAGAAAGTGGGGAACGGAGTGTCTCAACATTAGGTTCCCTCTGCCTACCCTGCTGTGTGCGGGATACAGCGTGAAGTTGATTTGATTTTGGTAATATATTTAAATTTCTCTTAATTTATCATAAAATTGAGACCGTCGTTGCAAAGCTGCACATCTTCGGACTGTAAACGTCACGTTTACAGTGTCACGCTTTGGGCTTGACTCCGACTTAGCGGATTAAATTATTTTCATTTTTTTCGATCTAGTATGGACTTATCTTTCTCCGTTCGCCTTTAACTTCGATTACTTATTAATGTCATGACTATAGGACGTATGTGGAGTGTCTTAAAACAAGGTCCCTTGTGCCTAAACTGCTGTGTTTTGGATACAGAATAAAGCTAAAAAAAACAATACTATAAAATGTAATAAAAAACAGCTTCAGGCAGTATCACATAGCACGATAGGCAAAGGCCTAGGAACTTAGTGTTTAAACACTTCTGGAGGCATTTCGTGTTGAGTGCACGGTAGTTATAGCCGCGCTTGGCCTCATTACCAGAGCGAGAAAATAAAATTATGACATTTAATTTCTTCACGTGAGAATTGAACCCACAACCTCTCGCATTTACAGTTGCATGTCTGCAACGACAGGCCTCATAGTAAGTCATTATTGACCAAATTAAATAAACTCTTTTCTCATATTAGTTGTCATTTCTAATTTTTCGTCTAATCTGTATGTCACTAGCGGCTATATCGTTATGAGGTTTTTCTACGTCACTGGCCCGGAGGATATCGAAAATTTAGTGAATGAGCAAGTCTGAAAGATCTGAAAGGTTGCCTTCGCAAATTATTAAGTTTCGCAAAAACAGCACTAATAAGAATTTATTTTTACGTGTAACCTTTATTTTTTACACATTGTATCGCAGTAGAATAAGAAAAAGTAGGTTGTTGGTGCGATCCCGTCTGATCCCGGGTATTAATTATTATTATTTCTTCGCTTTTGTAACAAGACAAAGTGCGGCGTTGAGTTAAGCCACTCAACACACAATGTCTCAAGAATTTGGCGGTGCATGGAAAACGAAGAGTCCCAATATCTGAGCTCCTTCTTCGTTAATATAAAGCAAATTTGCAAAGTTGAAAAAAAAATAGCTTCACATTCATAGCAGAGGAGGCAGGGGGAACTTGGAAACCTAGTTTTAAGACACTCTGTTCTCGTTAAGTCACATCACTGCCACTTGCTGCTCACTTTCCTCCATCTGATTCTGGAGGCATTGCGCGTTGAGTCGTGAAACTTAACGCCGCATTTTTTTCTAGAGTATGGAATCAAACGCCACTATGGCCTCATTTACCGCTTTCATTAAATATAAAAATAGTTTAAGCAATTTCCTTTTAAAGTTCCAAACTCGGAAACATACTAATCTTGGTCGCTCCGTCCTCTGTAAATATTATAACGGCACTTCGGAAAATGTGTATTGTTTAATTGTTTTAAATAAACTAAATTAATTGTGAAAGTCATTATTGTGATTTGTTAAGTTTTGCAATTAATTATGTGAAATATTGGTCACTAATAATTTTTAAACTTTTTTGGGTACTACTAATTAGTGTAATAAACTGAGGCCAGTCGTGGCGCAGGGGCACAAAGTGTGAGTGTAAAACATACTGGTTGTGGCTTCGATCCTCACTCGAGGAGATGAAATATTTACTTAAATTTATATTTCCATTTCTTCGCTCTGGTGTCGTGGTAAAGCGCGGCATTAAGTTCCGCCACACAACACGTAATACCTCCAGAATTCGGTGAAAAATGGGAAACGGAGTGTCTTGCCTTTGAGATCCCTCTGCCTACGCTACCGAGTGCGGGATACAGCGTGACATAAAAAAAATAGAAAAAAAGTAATAATTATATTTGATTTTGTCTTCTGTCACATTTTGCTCTCGAACACAGAAAATTATATGGAACATAAACTTCGATACTTTGCCTATTATGTTATATAGGTAAAGCACAAGGGCAATATGAGGTAGTATTTCTCATCAAGAAAGAGAAACATTATCAACTTTTGCGGCCTAATGGAAAGAGCGGCATTCATTCAGTTAAATTTCGGTAATGTTGAGGCCAGTCGTGGCGCAGCGGCACGAGGTGTGACTGCAAAACCGACTGGTTGTGGGTTCGATCCTCTCTCGAGGAGATGAAATATTTACTTAAATTTATATTTCCATTTCTTCGCTCTGGTGTCGAGGTTAAGCGCGGCGTTGAGTTTTGCCACTCAACAGAAAAAGCAGAAAGTGGGGAACGGAGTGTCTTAACACTAGGTTCCCTGCTGTGTGCGTGATACAGCGTGAATCTGATTTATTTTATTTTAAATTTGGGTAATACAAATTTGCCAAGTTCTCGCCCCACCACCGGCAGATTAAGATGGCGATGACTTAGAAAATTTCTATGATACGCTACAAAAAGCTCACGAAAACCTTATGGTAATAGGTGATTTCAAAGCCAATATAGGAATGCCGAAAAGCAATGAAAGCCTTATCATGAGTAAATACGGGTACGGAAAAAGAAATATAAGATGGAAAAGGCAAATACAATATGTCCTTGAATATAAACTATCCATCATGAACACCCATTTTAAAAAGAAAAACGTGTACTTCACCACAGGAAAAAATGAAAAACGAATTTGATTATATCACATCTAATAACCCTCAAAATATTACAAAGATAGCGGTCTTAAGCAATTTAGGTTTCCCATCAAACTATAGAATAGTTAGAGCAACATTAACATTAGAAAAACCCAAAAAGTGTGGAAGATATTTTTAAAATTCGCTGTCGTTAACTGAAAAAACGAAGAAATAAAAATTACAGATCAAACCAACATCGATGAAGATGACATACAAAAAACCTATAATAAATTTGGACTCCACTTAAAACACAGCTTATAATCAGAGAGTGCAGACAAGAAAAACGAACATACTTGCTATTTCTTTAAACTACTAAAGTTTTCATCCAATTATGAAAAAAGAGTTATAAAGCCTTTACAAACAAACCAGCAAGTCAATAAGAAACGATTATAACACACAGCACAGGCAAAATACATTAGAGAATAGTGTGTTAACACTATAGAAGCGCCAAAAAAGCTTTACAAACTGAATTAGGAGCTTTACAAATGGACAAAAATAAAGAAGATCAATATTCAAAGAGAGAAAGAAACTAGAAAATATGATATTCCAACTAAACAAAGAGGATTGAATATGAACCTCAAGAAACCAAAAAGAATGGGTAATGGTAAAGAGAAATATATCATTAGAAAGAATTGGAGTACGTGGAGCAGTATTTATGCGTAGGAAAGCAAGTTTCATTTTCTAAAACAAACAACGAAGACAAGGTCAATAGAAGAATCAAGTGCAGCTGGAACAAGTACTTGGCCCACTATGAATTAAATATGAAAAAGATCATCATTAATACTTATACTTTGCCCTGTTTGACCTATGGTATCCAAATCTACATTTTTACTAACAAATAAAATAAAGAATAACATAAATACTTGCTAGCGAGCGATGGAAAGAAGCATGCATTCTTAAATGTATTAAGAAAATTTAAAAGACGAGAAGTCAAAATATAAGAAAAAAAATATATAACTGACCGATGCATTATAATGAACATTAAAATTGATATAGGGATGGCCGGCCACAAAATTAAGTTCTCGTTTTTTACATTTTTAAAGCGTTGTACTACACAGCTGGGTATAAGAAACCTTGTGATACTCTGTTTCCCGTTTTCTTCCGGATTCTGGAAGCATTGTGTGTTAAGTGGCGGAACTCAACACCACCAATATTTAGGCGTATTGAGACGCCATGATAGTCGTATTGCCTATATAACATTTATTTTCATTTTATTTTATACCACTAAGAATATATCACATACATTTATTCATCCACTAAATGTTTGATGTTAGAAAGGTTAAATGTCTGGATCTTGAAAGTTCTTTAACTCTTAATAGAAGTCGTTGACTTCAGTAGCAAACGAACTAAACAAGAACAAATGTATTGTATTATACTAAAATGTTATTACAAATAATAAACAAAACTCGTTAGAAATAAGATAACTTGACTAATTATAATTTAAGCCATGGTTGGTGCTAAGGCCACATTACGTGCTTGTAAATCGAGACGGGAGGGTTGTGGGTTCGATTAACACTAAAGAAAATGATGTATTTAATTTTTTTCGCTCTGATAACAAGGCAAAGCTTGGTGTTGAGTCCCACCACTCAAATCACAATGTCTCAAAAGTTGTGCGGAAATTGGATATGGAGTGTCTTCACATTGGTTGTGTTTAAATAAATTGAAAGCAAGTTAAGAACAGAGTGGCCAATCGTGGCGCAGGGGCACAAAGTATGACTGTAAACGCGACAGGTTGTGGATTCGATTCCCACTTGACGAAATTAAATATTAAATATTTTAATTTCTTTCACTTTTCACTCAACACGCAATGCCTCCAGAATTCGGTGGAAAATCGAGAACTGAGTGTCTTAAGAGTACGTTCCCTCTGCCTACCTTGAGGTGTGCAGGATACAGCGTGAAGCCAAAAAAAACACAAACAAAAATTATATTTAATTTTGCAGTGTACAGGAATATTTTATAGAATTCTATATGTTTTAGAGACATTGTGTGTCGAGTGACGGAGCTCAACGCCGCCGTATGTCTACTTACTAGAGCGAGAAATAAAAATAATAATTTTTCCCAAGTAGAAATTAAAGCCACATGACACCCACACACAACCCCGTCGCTGTCCCAAGTAAACCTAAAGTATTTACTAAAAATTCCAATCCACATTCTGCCGAATTCTGGAGACATTACGTGTTGAGTGGCAGAACTCAACGCCGCTCATAACCTCGACACCAGAACGAAGAAATGGAAATATAAATTAAGTTAATATTTCATCACCTCGAGTGAGGATCGAACCCACAACCAGTCGGTTTTACAGTCACACTTCGTGCCGCTGCGCCACGACTGGCCTCGTAAGTAAGCAAAATATTTTCTAGATAACCATTAAAGCGTAAAGCAAAAATCATTCGCAGACATAATTTAAGAAGGAAATCGTGTGTATCGAACATCCTTTCAAGATTATATGGAGAAAGAGTGAAAATGACATTTTACCAAAATAACTCCTATAAACCATTAGTTTATTTCACAAGGAAAATATTCAAGACGCAAACCTGACGGTATTTCGCCTTCGTTTTTGCGATAATATTTTCTTATAAAACCCGAAAACAGAACAAGCACGTAGTATATCGTAATAATATTTTATTTTTATGTATTGCTTGTAAATTGGACAAAAAATGTTTCTAGTTTCTGTATATTTATATAAATTAGTTTCAAGCAGTGTCTAGAGTATAACAGGGTCGGCAGAGGGAATTTACTGTTAAGACACTCTGTTCTCCACTTTCCGCTCATATTTTCAAGGTATTGCGTGTTGAGTGGCGGAACTCAATACTCGGCTCTTGCGTTGGTGCCAGAGGGAAGAAATTACAATATTAATAAATAATAATTCATTACCCCGAGTGGGGATGGAACCCACAACCGTCGCGCTACAGTCACATAGGCACTGCACCACGACGACCTCAAATAATGTTCATTATCAGTCGCAGCGGGACAGACTTTAAACGCGACGGTTATGGGTTCAATACCTAATCGGTGGAATAATTATTTTCGGTTTATTTTTATTTTCCCGCTCTGGTAAACGAAAAGCGAAACTGAATCCGAAATTTAATGAAGAACAAACACAATGAAAGCGGTGAAAGCGGTGATTTTTTGATACTAAATTATATCTTGTCATTATAACGCTGAATAGTGGATTATATATAGCGAGACCAGTCGTAGCGGAAAGGCATAAGTGTACGACTGTTAACACGACAGGTTGTGGGTTCGATTCCTACTCGACGATATTGAATTATTGAATATTGAATATTTTTATTTTTTTCACTCTAGTGTCCGCCACTCAACGTGCAATACCAATTCAGAATTTGGCAGAAGCTAGTGTTTTAATACTAGGCTCCCTCTGCCTATCCAGCTACCTAGCGATATTCTTGATAAAGGTTGAACTTCAAACAAAAATATTTTCCTATTATTTCACCAAAAAGAAAACTAAAATGAAAACCAAACGAACCCCTAATCCATATTCAGAGATCCAGCACCAACCGCCATAAAATCATGCACGTCTACAGCCTTCGGACAACAAGGAGGACGTGAAATGTTATTACGTCCAGCAAGCCGTGCTGCGGTCGCACGGGCGGCTGATTGCAGCGCGTCACCGAGACACGGGGGAACGGAAGTGATTCGTGTTTCCTATTGATTTTTCAGTTTTTTAAGTATTTAAGGGAAGGTTTATTTGATGTTTTCCTGTTGATATTATATTATTTGTTTGGTTGAAGATGCAAATCTCAAGAACTAGAAGATCGATGGAACACATATTTTTATGCTGAATCCAAGTAACCTCAAGAGGTTCAAGTGGTAAATCTTTATCTTTATTGGTGTTGGTGGAAGGTAATAGGATGCATAATTTATAACACTTTTACTAAGATTTTTGTTTAATCTCATATATAATCTAGAGAATAAAAAACTGCTAAATGGTTTGATTTATTGGAAATAAATTCACTTGATTGAGTTTTATTTCCTGGCTCTGATAACAAAGCAAAGTTAAATACGTTGGTGTACGTCATTATACTCAAAATGTCTTGAAAATATGGTTTGCATTATGTAGAATGGAGTGTCATAGCACTAGATTCCCTCTGCTACCCCGCTATCAGGCTATATGCGAGCTACAGCGTGAAGCTAAAATTTTCACGCGTTAACTCACACATCTGGGTAGGCAGGGGGAACCTAGTGTTAAGTTACTCTGTTCCCTATTTTCCACCAAATTCTTGAGACATTGCGTGTTAAGTGGCGGAAGTCAGCGCTACCTAAAAAAAATATTGGGTCAAAACTAAATTGGGTACTAATTGGTATAAAGATAAAAAGATAAGGTAAAATTGGCAAAATACATTATAATATAGTAAAATTTTATGTTCCTTCCAGTGCGATTCAACGTTTTCGCAGTTTACTCTGAATACAATCATGAGAGTATGTGTAAGGCGTGCGTGCAATTACGTCCTTTCACAAACACTTTGTAAAATTTCAGCTTTTTTATAGTGAAAATTAAAAAAAGAAACAATTATAATATTTTTTCTCTAAATATATAAATATATATTATCATATGTAAATTTGTTACATATTCATATATAAACACTCGCTTAACACCTTAGATCTAAGTAAAATTTTGTAAAATAATGTAAAGTTAAAAATAACATTTTCTTATTATAGGTATTAATTGTATGTAAACAATAATGTAATTAATATATATATGATAAGGAAACTAGATATAATAATAAATTAAAAAAAGGGTACGGACCAAGTGTCTGTAGTGTTAAATAATAATAATATTTTTTTTTTCTCTCTCAAAAAAATATATAGGACTAGACATCGCCCGCGACTTTGTTAGCGTTGACTTAAAGAAGTCAAATGGCAAATCTTGTTGTTCTCTCCCAGAAAAAAATTAAAATGTTCCCGACACTCCTCAAAGAATCTACAGTCAAATTGTTACTTTTTATACTCATAAACGAGTTTTATAAACTATAAAAAATATAGAAAACTTTTTTTTAAAAAAAATTTAAATAAAACATGCTTTCTATATTCTTATGGTGTATTGTATTTTACATTTGATATCCATATTAGGGGAGTTGTGTGAAAATTTCTAATACATCATTTCATTCGGCGCTACGGTGACCATTTTGGATTAACAACAATTTTGGTTATTTATGTAATTTCATTGCCATAAGGACTGAAGTCATAGTTAAAATTTCAGCTCAATCTGACATTACTAAGTGGGTCAAATTAATCTTGCAAGATTTCACATACACTCTCACACACTTGTAAATAATAAACGTCCCCGTTGTTTTCTTCCTATAACGATAATTTAATAGACAAAATAATTTTTCATTCGTTCTATTGAGAATCAAACCCACAACCATCGCGTTTACAATCGTATTGTCTAACAACGCCATGATAATCTAATTGCCTTTTAATTTTATTTTTATTTTATTTTAAACCTTTAAGAACACAGTCATGTGAAAAAAGTGAAAAAGTAAATTACTTTTTCTATAAACAGTTTAATGTTAGAAAGGTTAAAAGTCTGGATGTTAATCGAAAGTTCTTTAGCTCTTTATAAAAGAGTCGTTGACTCTAGAAGCAAGTTAACTAACCAAGAACAATTGTATTGTATTATACTCAAATGTTATTTCTAATAATAAACAAGACTTGTTGGAAATAAGATAACTTGAATAATTATAATTTAAGCCAACGTTAGCCTTTGTTTCTTGTAAATTTAAGCTTTTAAAGCGAGAAGCAAAGTGCCTGAACACTAGGTTTCCTCTGCCTTCCCTACCTATTATGCAGGAAGAGCGTGAATCTGAAAAAAAGAAAAAAAAATCAAATATCTACTCGTTGAAAAAAAATATAATAATGGTTATAATATATAATATATTAAATATATTATAACCGTTCCCCACTCGGGAGAATGAAATCAAAGCGCGGCGTTGAGTTCTGCAACTCAATACGCAATATCTCGAAAACTAGGCGAAAAAGTAATGTCCACCCTGCTATACGCCGGCACTTGAAGCCAAAAATATAAAAATTTACTTGAACACCTTGATTTGTAACTTGACAATCAATATGATTGCTTTAAGATTTAAATAGTATAAATTTAGTTGTTATTTAATACTAAAATACAACAAATTAAGCTTTTCACAAACAAAGATAAATTACAATCAATTAACAGAAAAACAAAAACAACAGAACAGAGACGGCCATCATCTAATTTAATATGATATCTCTGAAGCTGAACATTCACTTAGCTTTTTATTTACTTTATAATATTACTATAATTAATTCGCATTTTCTTCATAATAAAATGAAAATATGTTTTTAAAAATGATATATGAGGCCATTCATGACACAGGGACACAACCGTTTGACTGTCAACGCGACAGGTTGTGAGTTCAATCCTCATTCGAGGAATTGAAATATTTAAAATTATAATTCTTTTCGCTCTAGTATTGAGATAAAGCGTGGCGCTGAGTGGAAAATGGGGAACGGAGTGTCTTAACACTAGCTTTACTCTGTCTAAATGGCTTTGTTTGGGATATAAAAAGCCTAAAAGAAGGATATATAAAAACATTTTTTTTTCATATTCACGCAACCCGCATCTAGCCGGATAGGCAGAGAGCACCTAAAGATTCAAGTCCTAGGAATTAAAAACATTACGTGTCCGGTGGTGATATTCAATGCAACAAACCAACAAAACAGAAGAGAATGAAACGCTAAGCGCTACGATCTCTACATACCTCTTTCGGGAGTCTCTCTCTCCTCTTGGAAAAGTACTAACCACTCCACTCCACTATCATCAACTTCTTTATACATGCCATCCGGGACGTCATCAACCTTTAACGTTTTTTTTATCAGTTTCAAGGGAACCTAATGTTAAGAAACCTCGTTCCCCACTTTTCGTGTAATATTCCGTTAACCACTCAAAAATTAAATTTTAACATAAACATTTTAAATTAAAAAGTCGAATTTATAGTCTCTTAAACTACATTGTTTCTGCTTTCCCAAGAAGTGCAGATTATTAGACTAAAATATATTCAATTATTATTATTAACAGAAAAAGATATTAGGTATTAATAGAAATAAATATAAGACCAGTCGTCAGGGGTGCGAGCGTGCGACAGTAAAAGCAACAGTTTGTGGGTTCGATTCCCACTCGAGGAAAATTAATATTTAATATTTCATTCGTCACTTTGATGACGAGATCAGTTGCGGCATGGAGATCCGCCACTCGACACGCAATACCTCCATAATTCGTAGAAAAGTGTGGAACGGAAGTGTCTTAATATGTACAGAGTGTCCCATCACTAGGGTTCGCAGGTTCCCTCTACCTACCCTGCTATAAGCGGAATACAGACTGAATGTAACAAATTATAAAAAAATTAAAAAAAGATATTAATATGTATATAATTTTTATAACAATATAGATTGGGGGTGCGGGACAGACGTCGCGACAGTACTGGCGCCAAGCATCTACTGTACGTCAGAGAAAATGCAACTGACAGACGTACCTCATATCAAAGAAATATTAAAAAGGAAGTAAATACTTCCATTTACTGTGTTTTTGAAATAACAAATGAAAAATTCATAGTTTTATTTATGATGAAATACAGTATGTCATTATAACATTACAGTAACATCAACAAAATTACAAATTTTAAATAGCATTTAATATGTAGCAATGTAATAAATGCGCTTTCTGGCAAGAAAAAATATTATACACTATCTATGAATACTCTTATACTTAAATCATATTAGAAAAAAGTTACCCAAATTTAATACAAGCCATTTAATATAAGCAAAAACTTTCATATAAGCCATATCTTCCAAAATTACTCTTTGACAATAACGCAGATGCCTTCAAACAGCCACTGTATCTTTCCGTATCAGCTTTCCATTGGCCCAAAATGTGTCACAATGAATATCAACCAATCAGCGACGAGAATTTAAAAATTTCGGCCAATCACAGACCACCGTGTTTCCCTTACTTTGCCGCAGAATACCATACATTTTTGAATAATCCCATGTTATCATTGTTTTTGTGTTATTTTTCTTATAAAATGCATTTGTGATTGTGTAAAGTGTTAAATATGATTATTATTTATATTGATATAATTTTATTAAGTATTCTGGTAAGTACTACTTCTTAATATGTATCTAATAAATGAAAATAGTTTTGAGCTTAAAGCTGAAGAAAAGTTGAATTTTTTGGCCACGTCTGTTAGTATACATTTTTTACTGTAGCTTTTTTTCTAAATAATTTAATTACATTTAAATACTTAATTATATTTTTAAAAAAGTGAGAGAAATCAAAATATTTCTTTTGTAGAATTTTATTTAATAAAAGCTGAAGAAAAGTAGATTTTTTTTGGCAACGTATTTACTTACTGAGGATTTAAACCTTAACTTATCTATTTATTTAGATTTTTTTAGTATAATACGTTACTATACAAGTTGTGTTTTTATTATAGTGAATATAAATCAAATAAATATTTATAATAAAACAAAATTAGTATTTATTTACTTCGAGTAAAAAAATATGGCCAGTGGTCTGTTAGTATTATACATTTTTTATTGTAGCTTTTTTTTTAAATAATTTAATTACACTTAAATACTTAATTATATTTTTAAAAAAGTAAGAGAAATAAAAATATTTCTTTTGCAGAATTTTATTTCGTATTTTGTTTTGTTTTGTTTACCGGATATCAGAGTATACAGACAGAACCTACTGTTAAGACACTTAATTCAGTATTATCTACTTAACACTCAAAATTCAAGATATTGAGGGGCGAAGTTCAACGCCGTGCTTTGTCTACCTAGAGCTAGAAAATAATAATAATACCAACGCTTGGGGACTATAGCAATGATGATATTTTTAATATTTCAGAAGAGAAATTTTAGTCTTTTCAATTATATGTTAAAAATTAAAGTAAATTTTAAATAGTATATAAGTTACAGAAAGTAACTTTCAGCTTAATCCTGTGTCATGTATATAGCAGGATAAACAGAGGGAACCTAGCGTTACGTTCCTGTTATGTTCCGTACCCCACTTTCCCTCAAATTTAGTGTTGAGTGACGGAACTCAACGCCGCGCTTTTTGCTTTAAATAATATTAATTAATTCTCGGGAGCGAGAACGGAACCCACAACCGTAGCATTTCAAGAACACACCTATACTTCGTTACGATGCAGCCTCAATTTAATGAATATTTAACTTTAAAAAGTTTTAAATAGTAATATAATTAATTTGCTTACAGTTGCTCCTCATCCTATTCACATGCGGTTATTGCGTGTACCGCGTGCACAGACTGCAGCGCAGTGGTCAAGTGAGTGGTCTTGTAACTGAGAAGTAGATACTTATTTATATGATGTATTCTTATAGCTATCTCATATTCTTTAATAAATACTCGTATACTAGCAGCATCTTTGTTAGAGTATACTATAAGATGTAAAATAGAAAATCTCGTTATACCTCTGTTAATGCTGCCCTACATTTGCTGTCTTGAACGTTCCCCTATATTTGCTGTCTCGAAGGTTATCCCCTTCAGAATTCAGAGTTCAGAGAGAATGAATTATTTTAATGTCTCCATTCTGACAAGACAGAATGCAGCGCCGAGTGTCTACACTCCATATACCATGTCAGCGGAGAATGAAGAAAAATACAAGATTATGTCTATTTACACTGCCAACTACCGAAAATATATTACACGCTGTTTATATAAAAATACCGGACAAGCGCGAGTCGGTCTCGCCCACAGAAAGTTCCATATAAAAATTGGAGGTCTCGAGCTTTTTCTGAAATTCTGGCTTAGTTAGCCAGAGTCCTTTCATCTGATACATCACTTGAACTAGCAGCTTTAATACCAAATTTTGCCCCCATTTTAAGGCTATTATTTTTAAGGATTTAACCGCAAATGTATACTTTTCATATTTTTTCCTAAACTAGTACTACATGTAGATGCTAGCTGTCAAATTTCATAATTCTAGTTTAGGCGGAAGTACCCTATCAATTTTGATTCCTAAATTACTAAAGTGTTATTCCGCACTTAGGAAACGTATAAAAATGTGAACGTAACGGGACTCGAACCCGCGCCTCCTGGAAACCGACCATTTTGAGAACGTAGGACTTAGTGGTCAGAGCGCCTGGTCGGGTTCCAGGATGCGATTCAAATTTTTATACGGTTTCTAAATAAGTAATTTTGATTCACTTTATAGTGTCGAAATACGCATGTTTTTGCCATATAAATGTAGAAATACATTTTTTTAGGAAATCATGGGATAGTAGATCGAGGTATATGATTTGAATTTCAACTCGATATCCACTCCCCAATTTTAGCTTAATTTTTCAAGGCCAAGAAAGCCAAGAAATTAAAATATTAATAAATAATAATTCATTCCCGCAAATGGGGATCGAACTCACAACCGTCGCATTACAGTCACACCCTTGCACCCTGAGCCATTATAGCCTCTAATTTTCTAACAAATAATACTTCAACTTTCTCATGCGATAACAAATGTTAGACTCAAAATAAACATTTATTTTACAGTTCCAAGGGATTATTTACACAAGCTTATATGGTTTTATCTCAAAACATAAAGACGATAGAACCTTTTAACTTATATCCGCAGAGAGCTTTCGAGATTATCATGCATACGAAAATTTTATATTTCAGTGTTAAGGGAGATTTTAGCGTTTTACGGATTTTAAATTGACGCTATTGGGAATGTGTTGTTGTATCGGATGGTTGTAGATTCGATTCCGGGTAGATATATCTATATTATATATATTATTCAGATGTAAAAAAACAATTTCACGCGATATGCTGCATACTGCAGGGTAGGCAAAAGAAACTTAGATTTAAGCATTAAAATCCCCACTTTTAGCCTAATTTTTCGAGGCGTATTGAGTGGCGGAACTCAGCGCCGAGCTTTTTGCCTTGGTGCCAGAGCGAAGAAATGAAAATGTACAGATATTATATAATACACATTCTGTATTTTTTAAATTTTATTATGACTGAACAAAAAAAATCAGAGAAAAATAGTGGCATCAATATATCAAGTCAGTGTAATTTGGGCAAGATTTGATGCTTTACCTATGTATAGATGATCATAATGTTCATTAAATAAAAAAAAACCCCGTCTGCATAGAACTAAAAAGAAAATAAACAAGCCCAATAGTTTATTTACATATATACATACAAGATACGTGCGAAAAACATAACCCTTCCTTAGCAGTCGAGAAAAACTGGTCTCTATTATTTATTTTTGATTTAGTGCAAAGGATCTTTTAATTAAATGAAAGAAAAAAAAATTGTGTGAAGATGACGTATCTTTTTCATGGAAAAAAACATTATTCCATACCAAATTTACAAATACTCGTGCAATTAAAGTGAGCAAAGCCGCGGGCGAGTCGCTAGTGTAGATATATAGTTAATATTATCGTGTTGCTAACAGGAAACAATAAAAATTTTCTGTATCAAAAAGCACTCAACGCGGCAAAAATAAAAAAAAAAAACATTAAAAAATGTCACATGCTATATAAAATGTCACGTTATTTTTTTCAGGTTGCAATTTTACTAAGGCCAACTAAAGTACTATTTTCACATAAGAAAGAAGGAGCCACTAATGAACAATTAAGGTAAAATGATATCATTATGTTCCCTCTAACTCCACTAGGTTCCCTCTGCCTACCCTGCTGTGTGCGGGATACAGCGTGAAGCTGATTTATTTTGATATTACTTTCACTTTCGTGGCGCTGGAGCACAAACGTTCGATTATAAGTGCAACGCGGTTGTAGGCTCGATTCCCTCTCGGGGCACTGAAATAGTTTATGTTTTTATTTCTTCTCTCTGGTAACGTAAAGCGCGGCGTTAAGTTTCGCCACTCAACACGAATGCTTCAAGACTTCGGTTGAAAGATAAGGAACGTTTAAGTACAAAGTGTCTTAATGGAAAATGGAGAACGAAGTAACTAGATTCCCGGGTCCCATCTGCCTACCCTGCTATTTCAAAAAATCTAAGAAGTTCCATATCAACGCATAATAGTAAATAAAAGTTTTCATGTATTTCAAAAAGTTACGAGCTTTTTATAATTTATATGTTCTTGTTTGTCATTTTACTCTTTACACGCTTGCCTGGTACTACTCGCACAAAAAACAGCAGCAAATAAAAAAATATCCATCTCTACTTATCTTCTACTATTTTCCACTGAAAAACAATTTTAGTTACCTCTTTTTTTACAGAACAGTGGTAGCTTACCAAAATCCATTCACGGGAGATTACTGCGTAAACAAGAGCAGAGTGCCCAAAGGCTATGTCAACAGTATGGAGTCACCAGACTCGCCTGATAGTGGAGTGTCAGATGCCTACGAACCTTTGAACTTGGTTCCGCGACCTGAAGAAAGAAGTCTGGAATTGGGACATAGTAGTCAAGTAAATAGTGTTTTAATTATTATTAAATTCAATTGATTATCTTATATGTTATCTATATATTCTTATATGTTATCTATATTTTTTTAAGCGTTCAACCAATTGCCGTGTCGTAATTTATATGAGTGGTCCCATTATAAATATAACTTATTCAACAAATATTAACATCCAATCAAATCTATTTTTAATTGTCGAAGTAATAAAATACAAAAAAAGTCCCATTCAAAATTTTTCATTTCATCATTTTAATAAATTAATTAAAATTACATTTAAATCCACGTTCAATTTTATATATAACAAATTATTATTGAGGCCTGTCGTGGCGCAGGGGCACAAGGTGTGACTGTAAAATCGACTGGTTGTGGGTTCGATCTCAACTCGAGGAGATGAAATATTTATTTACATTTATATTTCTTCGTTCCGGTGTCGAGTTCCGCCACTCAGCACGCAACGCCTCTACAATCCGGCGGAAAGAGGGGAACGGAGTGTCTTAACATTAGGTTCCCTCTGCCTACCCTGCTGTGTGCGGGATACAGCGTGAAGCCGTTTTTAGTAAATACAGCTTGAAGCTATAAATAAAACTTTTTTCACATTAGCATATAATATAAATTAAAAAAATTGCAGGTAACAGAGCCAGTGAAATCCCCAATATCTCCGATCTACGACAACAGTGTCAGCAAAACATGGAAATGGGAATACACTGAATATCAAATATAAATATATAAAAGTTACATTCAAAAGAGCTATTCCATCAAAAATATTTATATAATTACTTATTTTTACATTTTTAAAGTGTTACTCTGTACGAAATGTAAACAATATTATTTTTAGACAACTAGTCTTAGCCCATAGTGAGGTCTAAGGGGTGCAATTTTGAGTTTCGTTACGTTTAAATCTTTTATACATTAAAATTATATTTAAGAATTACTTTTTAAATAATGAAGTAGGTCAGTCGTGGCGCAAGGGCACAAAGTGTGACTGTTGCTGAGATTGAGGATTCGATTCCCACTCAGGAAATGAAATATTGGTTTAAATATATACTATCATTTGTCGTTGTGTCGAGACAAAGCGCCACTCAACACGCAATGCCTCTAGAATTTGGCAAAAAGTAGGGAACGGAGTGTCTCAACACTAGGTTACCTACCTTGCTGTGTGCGGGATATATGAAGCATGACGTTGGTTTTAATTCAGGATCGTAGCATCGTTTGCATGAATTATAAAAATGTTAGATCTTTTTCCTAGTTCAGTTAGAGTTTTTGAAATCCAAGTTCTGGAGTCATTGCGTGTAGAGTGGCGGAACTCGACACCGCGCTTCGTTTATAAAAGTAGCTTAACACTTATTTGCGGATACTAGAGAGGTGAGCGAGAGAACCTAGTGTTGAAACATTCTCTTCCCTATTTTCCTTTTGATTGTCTATGAAAATGAAAATAATTTAAATACAATCATTCTCTCAAATTGGAATCGAATTCAGAATCATTGGACATTCAATTATGGCGCCGCTAGACTGTCCCACTGCGATACGACGGCCTCGCCTATACCATATGTTAAAAATTTCTAAGAAGAAATAGATAGTCAAAGTTTATATGAAAAATGTTACTTCTTGTATCAATATTGTCAAAAGTTCGTACGTTTTAAAATATTATACTCAAGAGAACTATAAATTGTTGGCTTATAGATTTTATATTTTATGTAAACATCGATTGTATCGTTGTGGAAAATGACCTCTGGATGATAACGCCGTTGCGTTATCATCCAGAGGTAGTTGACTCAATTCCCACTTGGGATAGTAATATTTTTTTTTTCATTTCTTTTCTAGCAAATATACATTGTCTTGGATTTGGCTAAAAAAATGAAAAAGAAGTGTTAAAGCATCCATCCGCATCTATATCTGCTATATACGAGATATTTATTTATTTATTTATTTATTTATTTATTTAGGATCGTCAACAGAAGAAACATTACAACATGGTCAAATTACATCGAGATCTATTTATAGACTAAATGTTTTTCCAATTAAAGACAATCACAGCATGTACTAAAAAAGAAAGTAGTGTAAATAGCATTCAGATTAACGCATTATAATAAAATGAAATTGATTATAGTAATACAAAAAAAAGTCAAACAATAAAAAGTAGTTTTAGAAACATGTCAAAAAAAAAATGTCAGTTAATTAAATGTCTTGAAGAACTGTCTCGATGAAAAGTCTTGATAAAAATGTCTTGATATAATGTCTTGAAATAATGTGTAGATATTATGTCTTGTCATAATGTCTTGATTAAGGAAAAATTTTAAGTGCCGGGCTGCATCATAAATTTACTAATTTTGTTTTTAAAAGTTATATGTGTATCATGAGCTATGTCCAAGTCGCAAATTAGCTTAGTCAATTCATTGTATTTCCTTTGAAGCCTTGCTAGCGGAGAATTTTTTCCTAAATTGCTTTTGTAACATTTGATGGCAAAAAAGGGTCTCTGATAGCGTGGTATCACTGGTGGTACGTTGATATTTATATATATCATCATCTTAAACAAATAAAAATTAAAATTAAAATGTATATTAAGATTTTTTTATGCTTCACGATCTCCTGCATAGCAAAGTATTCAGAGAAACTGCGTTTATACTTACAATATATTACAGTAGGTTAGCCACTGTACCTAAGGCCAGAGTTACCTTAGGCATTTAGAATGTATCTTATGATGTGTTATACTCTATTTAGTAATAATTCTGGGTTTCCTCTGCTTATCAGCATGGTGTTAAGACACTCAGTTCCCGACTTCCCGCCAAGTTCTGGAGTCATTGCGTGTAGAGTGGCGGAACTCGACGCCGCGCTTTGCCTCGACACTAGAGCGAAGCGGCAGAAAGTGGGGAACGTTTTCCGTTCTCTCTGACTACCCCGCAAGGGATAAAGCGTGAAGCTAAGTTAAGTTAAGTTAAGTATTTAGAATAGCACATATATAAATGTTATAATATCGATACATATATATACTTACTTATTAAATAACTTTAAAAAATATAATGTATAACAATATAATATAAATAAAAATAGAATTAAACTATTTACAAAGGTTGTCGTTTAAAAAATTTATGGCCACATTACAGTGTTAATTCAAGTTAAAGTACGATACTTACATTAAATAAATATATTATAAAAATAGTGTTTTTTTTATTATTTACCTATTTATTATAAGGGTGAAATTATAGTAGAGAGCACGAAGAGTTGTGGTGGCGCAAAGGCAAATGTGTGACTCTAAACGCAACGGTTGTTGGTTCGGTTTCCACTCGAGGTAATGAATTGTTACTTATTACTTTTTTATTTGTTGGTTTTAGTGCCAAGCCAAAGCATGGCGTTAACTTCCGCCCCTCAACACGCAATGCCTCGAGAATTCGGCAGAAAATGGAGAGCGGAAGTGTCTTAATAGGAACATGTATCATATTATTTCTTATAACAATGGGGCCAGTCGTGGCGCAGTGCTACAGAGCGTGACTGTAAAATCGACTGGTTGTGGGCTCGATCTCCAACTGAGAAAATGAAATATTTATTCAAATTTATATTTTCGTTTTCTTCACTCTGGTGTAGAGACAAAGTGCAACGTTGAGTTCCGCCACTCAACTCGTAATTGCCGTAAGCCTTACGAGTTGAAATTGGACGGAAAGAGAGGAACGGAAGTATCTCAATGAAAACAGAGTGTCTTAACACTAGGTTCCCAAGCTCTACTATGTCGCGATAGAGCGAAATAATATTAGCAGAAGGAGAAAAATGGAGTGGTTCAAATTGCTGCCTATTGGTAACCATTAAGAAATCCAATATGAGTTCTTAAAGCTTGAAATTCTGGATTTTTCGTATTACAATCTGGCTGCGAGTCAAATCCGTAAAGAATTCGGAAAATCGCAATCCTTTCAAATATTGAGACGGTCGCTGGATTATGTATTTTGCATATTTTAATATTGGCCAAGCTAGAAATGACAGAGGGATTGGTTCAGTAGAAAAATACGTTAGAGTTTTATTTTTGGACCGTAGCTGTGGTACAGTATTTAAAATAAAATGTTACGTTTATGGATTCTTACTCTTACAACAAGACAAATCACGGCGTTAAGTTCCGCCACTCAAAATTGGGTAGAAACTTGATAACACATTGTCTTGACTATAACTTCTCTCTGTCTACTCTGATGTATGTTTGTTGCTGCAGTGTATTATCTCAATGTCGAGAAAATGAAAATAAATTGTTCCTCGAGTGGGAATCGAACCAATAACCGTCGTGGTTACTGTCAGAAGATGAGCAGCTGAACCTCGAGAGCGTCATAAACACTACTAGAATATTACTTAAAAAATATAATATATTGAATCCGTTCTTACTTACCAACTTAAAGAAATTCTCGAATACTTCCACTGCACTATGCATCCATATATTTTAAATTTGAGTGTGTTTTATGCTGCAGGCAAAATGCACATAAAACCATGAAATCGGTATAAAATAGCCATTTATCTACTATTTCTTATGGAATGTAATTTAAATGTTTGTTCCAAGAAAATGGTAAGTTTTACTACATTTTAATAATTCTTTCTATAGCTTATATTTTACTCTAAGAGACCTAAAGGGTTTAGTTGTGTATTTTTTTTCATTAGCTTCACTCTATATTCCGCACACAGCAGGGTAATCAGAAGGAACCTTGTACTAAGAAACTCCATTCAGCATTTTCCGCTGAGTTCTGAAAGCATTTGGTGTTGAGTGGCGGAACTCATCGCTATTGATTTTTCTTGCATTACGTTGTATTCTCCACATACAAACAGAGAACATCTGGGAACCTAGTGATAAGATGCTCTGTTCCCCGTTAAGATATTTCGGTTCCCTACTTTCTGCCGAATTCCGGAGGCATTGCATGTTGAGTGGCGGAACTCAACTTTCAAAGTTATTAAATAAATATTTGTATAGTTCGCGGGGGCTGCCAGTATATAAATTATATAAAAGTAAATATATCTCAAAAATAAATAAAACTTATCAGGATATTTTTTTTTGTTTGAAAGGGTATATACCTCACAGGTGGTCCTGGGTCACCAACCATGTCAAGATCTGATAATGGAATTCTGTAGAAATAGAGGGAGCTCTTTAAAATTCATATACACAATTTAAAAGATTTTTATAATGACTCCTGTGTTTGCTTTCGGAAAGCACAATTTGATGACGTGAACTGATGATAAAGATCATAGATGGCCTATGTAGTTGTAATATGTACTAATAGTTACAAGGAAAACATTGTTAAAATTGGCGAACCACTTTTTTTCACTTAAAAATAATACGAGTTTTATATACGATAAACTCCTCGTTCAAGAATACTCGTTCAAGAATTTTTTTAAAGTCTATTTTCTCCTCTCAACTCGCAATGTATCGAAAGGGGGGCGGTGCGCGGAGAATGGAGTGTATTAAAAATAAACTCCCTCTCCAAAAACGTTAAAACAGCACATCTGTGTGCACAGACTCCACTAATCCCCACGCAGCTTCAAAATATTGCGGAACAAAAAGAAGAGAACAAAATTTCTTAATAATTCTCTCTGCCTACCCCCTTACATACGGAATAGAGCGTAAATCCGATAATCTTAAAAAAACATCACAAAATACATAATCACACATCCATATTTCAGTATGTACAAATAGCCTCCGCATCAAAATTTCCATACCGGATATGCTTATTAGGTCGTAACGAAATCCCCCGCTGGAAATTGCTCCCGACAAACGTTAACGTCACTCACTCAACGGGAATCGACGCATTATGTTATAACGCGTAAAATTGATAATTTTATGCTTTATTTAGTTAAATTTATAGATTGTTGTCAATGTTATTTTGTTTATTTCTTATGATTTCAGCTATATATAAAAGATAGATAGAAGGAATTTAGCTTGAATATACTACGCACGTTCCCAATTTTCGAGACATTCCATAACGAGTGGCGTAACTAAACGCCGCGCTTTGTCATGTTACCAGATAATGAATAAAACATTATTATACCCTTTGCCACTTTATATATAATAAGCGATATACTTACTAATCGATCGACAGAATCAGAATCAGATCAAAATCGACAAGATGAAATCATGGCAGGAAAAGGCTCAGATAAATATTAAAGTATGAGAGAGAAAAAAAAAGAAAGAGTATACACAGCAAAGGCATCAAACAAAGTAATGATAAACATGAAGCGAGAAAAGTCACAGAATGAAAAAGATGAAACATTAACGAACAACTTTAGAGAAAATATGAAGCTTTTATGATGAAAAATTTGTGTTTACGGAGGTTATTCGCTAACCTGTTGGGTGAATAAAATGGGTGCTTTCGAAAGGCGGTGAAATTTTAAAAGAATATCCACGCGTTTTGCAGCGATGGGAAGAATTTTATAAGGTTATATATGTCAAATACTGATAGTGAAATCAGTATAAATATAAAAAAGTAGAGTGTGCAATACGAAGTTTAAAATGTGGTAAGGCAGCGAAAGCAGTCAGTAGATGGAGTTACTGCCGAGATGATAAAAATATGGTGGGCCACGCGTCTTGGTCTTTTTCTGGTTTATTGTGCTGGAATTTATGCGTAAAATCAGGGGAGGTCCGAGGCGATTGGCGAGGTGCAGACATGGTGCCTTTGTATAAAACCAAAGGGCCACAGATTAAGATCGTGCAAGCCATAGCTCTATCAGTTTGATTACTTTAGGTAGTAATGTTTATGGTAAAATATTAAGAGAAAATACGATATTAGAAGAATACAAGCGAGATCCGAGAGGCTGTTGTAAGAGACTTAAGAAGGCTTTAGATATGAAACAGGTAGTATGGATCAGATCTTTTCCCTCCTCACGGAAAAATTCTTTGCTAACCAAAAGTTTTCTGTGCTTGACTGAGAATAGGGGTTTGTCAGAGTTGTGTGAACAAAATAATAGGAGATACTACCCTGATACAACGAGAGAACTTTTGCTGCAGGCTACTAAAATCTCTTTATAGAGATCACTTTGTCTACGCGCGAGAAAGAAAAAGAGGTAACTAAATAACTGTTATGATTTATGAAGGTAATCTCCACTAAAATTCTATTTTGTTTACTTTATTGTACAAAACATTGTATAATTTATAGTTGATAGGAGCTCCACACTGCACTTTATAAATCAATAATTATTGACTCCTACTCAATCATCAGCCAATTCCAACAATATCACATACACACATATCAAACTAATAACCTACATTTCGAATCGGTAAATAAAAGACCAATGACGATCTATATTCCTTTTTCGAATCGGCAAATAAAAGAAAAACAACGATCTAAGTTCATAATTCCTCATAATTCCAGTAAAATCATGTCCACAAAATCCATTGGAAAGCTCCCAGCGTATACTAAACTACAGTAATAATAGCTGCAGTGTTCCGTATCAATGATCATCAATGGTCATCAATGAAACAAACAAACAGCGCAGATCATCCCTCGATACAATGATTGTGTGAGATTAGGCCCACTGAATCTATATTTTGTGTGGCGCTAGTGGTTTAGTGAATGGTTTATTGATTATGATTGATTTTATCCCGCATGTATCAGAGTGAGTAGAAAGAGTCTAGTGTTAAGACACTCCTCTCCTCATTGTCCGCCGAATTCTGGTCGCATTGCGTGATCAGTGGTGGAACTCAACGCCGTGCTTTGTCTCGCTACCAGAGCGAAGAAATGAAAATATTAAAAATTTAATTTTGTCGATTGGGAATCGAGCCCACAATCTGTTGCGCTCATAATCATACGTTTAAACCCTTGCGCCACGACTGGCCTCAATAGTTGATTATGATTATAATAATTATTTTTGTCAGTTCTATTGATAATTTCAGTAGGTTTTAATACAGAATTTCGCTTCAAAATTTTATTACTATTTAATTACAAATTTTTGGTGCTTATAAGGTTCCGTACCTCAAAAGAAAAAATGATCCCTTGCACGATTTAGTCGCCCATCTTTATGAATATCTATCTATTTGTTAAGATATATTTTTTTAAGATTACAGAAAGAAAAGAAGAGCTAAAATTAATACAAATGCCTACCATGCCACATGTGGCATGCAACAGAGAGAAAAAATATATAAAATCGGAGTGTCTTAACACTAGGTTCCCTTTGCCTGCTATGTGCGGGATGCAGCGTGAAGCTGATTTATTTATTTTGTTTTTATAAAACCAAAATAATAATTCGATAACGTAACAGAGACACAGGTAATAGCTAATTTAATTTCTAGAAATTCAAATATAAAAAATATACTAATAAAATTTCCCTCTTATTTCAATTTGAATACAATTCGCTCTCGTATATTAAGCGTCTCATATAATCGTTACTTGAAACGTTAAATTCAATACTAAAATGTATTACACTATAATATATTCGTATTATATTTCAATTTTCACTTAATACCATCAATATGTTGTACCTTTATCTTAAATCATCTCAACTGTTTTCATTTTACAATAGAAAATGATCTTTAAATATATGTTAAGTTAAAGTTCAAAATACGAATTTGGTTTTCATACTAAATCTAGTAAAAGTAGGTCGGCTTAAACGCTGACAGTTATATTGGTTCGGCTCAGCTTGTTTACGATCTGTATTTCAATTCAGATTTCATTTTGCCAAGATTATACTGACTTATTGGTTTATTAGGAAGTTTCAGATGGTTTGAGCGGTTCTGGTTCTGGTTTTGGTTTAGTTTCAGGCTGTATACTGTTATATAACGGGGTAAGGCAGAGGGAACCTAGTGTTAGATAGTCCGTTCTCCACTTTCTATCTAGTTTTCGGGATATTGCGTGTTGAGTGGTGAAACTCGATACGTAACTCAACGCAGTACTTTATTTTATTACTAAAGTAAATGAAAACATTTCTTTTTTATGTTTAAGTAATATTTTGCTTACAATTTTGGGCAGTATGGGATCTCTTCCCACACGAGGGAATGCTGAATTACTTATACGATATTCCTGAAATAATTAATATTTTCATTTTATCGCTATGGCAATGAGGTAAAGCGCGGCGTTGAGATCCACTCAACACGCAATGCCTCCTGAAGTCGACGGAGTGAAGAGCAATGGAGAGCGGAAGTGTCTAAACTCTAGGTTCCATGTACACAAGATAAAAAAAATAGTTTTCTCTTTGATAGACAAAAGTTGAAGATTTTATAAATACACAAAATAATAATAAACATTCCCTTATAACTACTTTCTAAGTGTTAAATCGGATGTTTAAATTATAATAATAATTACATGAATATTAACTACAAAAATAATATATTCATAAAATATTTGGTATATTCATGGTGCTTTATGACTATAAACGCGAAAATTGTGGATTCATGAAGCCGTAAATCCATTTAGAGAAATAATGTTTAAATTATTTTCATTTTCGTAGCGTGCCGTAGCACCGTCTGATTATAAGCGCAACGGTAGTCAGTTCAATGCCCACTCTGTGTAACGAATTTTTAAATATTTCTACTTCCTCATTTTGATAATAAGACAACCCGCAACGTTGTGTTCTACCACCCCTCATTCAACAAAAATTATTTTAAAAATTATTCTTTTAAACATTTTTAAAGTGTTCCACACTTAGGAAAGAAAAACCTAGTATTAAAACTAATTTTTAAAAATACTTATTTAGAAAACATATAAAAATTTGAACGTAGCGGGACTCGAACCCGCACCTCCTGGAAACCGACCAGGTCAATCAGTCAGTCACGAGGAGCGGGTTCGAGTCCCGCTACGTTCAAATTTTTATATGTTTTCTAAATAAGTATTTTTAAAAATTAGTTTTAATACTAGGTTCATTCTGCCCACTCTGCTATATACGGGATACAGTGTAAAACCAAAAAAAACTCCAGGCTATCTTGTACAAAAAATCTAAATTTTGCGCCACTAATTGTTGAAAAACAAAGAAGAAAAGACTCAAAATTTCCTTTCTTAATAACAAAATTTTATAAATAAACAACTATTTATAAAGCAACAAACTAAATCCATTACAAAGTATGAAATAATATTATTAGAAACTAATACAACATAATAGTGTTTACTAGAAACAACTGATATTCTCACAAACGTGACAACCATCACGTAACATTGTCACGCGCGACCAATTGTAAGGGATACGTGACATTTAGGTTCCGTATTATGATACTTCTATGGCAATTTGGGCTTTACATTTTCAAATTACAGAATTGAATTCAGAATATTATTTATAAAATAGATTTCGAATCGATATCGTGGAGCAGTACAACGTGTAATGGCGACGGCTGTGGGTTCAAATCCCACTTGGTGAAATAATAAAATTTCATTTTCTCGCTCTGGTAGAAGAATAAATCCCCTCTACTTACCCTCCAATATACAGGGGGACTGGGGAAACGTGATAAAGCACAATAATAAGAAAACCGGCTAAGAGCGAATGAGACACGCCCACCGAGTCTTCCGTACTAATTTCAGGATTGTAGGTCAACGGGCAGTACAACTACGGTAGAAATATTTAATAGTGTAATTTTTTAACTCTGGCAAAAGGCAGTGTGAGTTCCACTACTAGCACTCAGTATGCATTGTTTTGAGAATTCTTTAGAAATCGGGAAACAGAAGCTAATTAACACTAGGTGCCCGAGTTCCCTCTGCCTACCCAGCTTTGAGCGGGATACAGCGTGAAGCTATAAAAAATCAGGATGAAGAGTTTTTTTTTGATTATATGCGCTTATCTCAAGAACTAAACTAGTTCGAAGTTTTAAAAAAAATACCATAGATAGTACAGTTTATGGAGAACGGTTATAGCCTAACATATTATCACATTGTAGGAATAAAGTAGGGAATGCAGTGTCTTAACACTAGGTTCCCTCTGCCTATCCTGCTGTGTGCGGGATACAGCGTGAAGCCGATTGTAGTAATCGTTGCCGTTACTTAAAATATTTCATGTTTTATACAAAAGTATTATATAATTTCCATTAGACCTCGTGGGCCGCAGTTAAGAGCAAGTAGCCCGTTAAAATGAAGATAACTGAATTACCCTCCAGGGTTACATGCCAGTAAAGTAAAAGCAAACATTCAATTTATCATTTATAATTGAGCGACGTACAAAGATAGAAAACAAGAATATTCATATTTTTGTGTTGTTTTACAATTTACTTTTTAGGATTCCGTACCCAAATGGTAAAACGAAACGACTTTGTTAGTCTATATGTCACTAGGCTTTCTCTCATGAACCGTCATTTTCAGATAGTTCAAAATTTCTCATTAGACGTATTTATTATAATGCTGTTAAACAAGAAATTCTATAAAATTGAAAAAAGTAAATATTTAAGGGGATTCCAAAATAAAGGTGTTTTTCTAACAATTTTATAGATAATGGCACGAAATCCTTAGTGCACGAGTCCGACTTGACAAGTTTTTAATTTCTATTTCCTATTAATTTACTAAGTAATGTTGTGGCCGTGGCGTACAGGGCATCTAAATTTAAGTGCAAGTTGATCACGATTTGGGGGAATTTATTATTTTTAGTTCCCCTAAATCCCTTGCTTGCCGTTTTGATAACACAATGTGAAATAAAATTATGAAGGTGAAAAAGTTATTTGACATCATTGTGGTACATTACTGACTATTAGACTGTATGTGGACACTCCGTTCTCTACTTTCAGGAAGGAAGTGTGGAGTGGAGTGGAGGTGGAGTGGAGTGGAGGTGGAGTGGAGTGGAGGTGAAGTGGAGTGGAGGTGGAGTGGAGTGGAGTGGAAGTGGAGTGGAGTGGAGTGGAGGTGGAGTGGAGTGGAGGTATTTCATATTGAGTGACAACGCAACGCCACGCTTTGGATCCTTACCAGAGCGAGGAAATTAAAATAATAAATATTTAATTTCCTCAAATGGGAATCGAAGCCACAACCTGTCGCGTTTACAGTCACATGCTCGGGCCCCTGCGCCACGACTGGCCTTTATTATTAAAATCATTATGCGTACAGCGAGTGTAGGTATTAATATAGTTAAAAGTGGTTGGCGCAGTGCCAGAGCCTTTATGTGAAATAATATTTGATATGCGATTTTGAAACGTAGCGTAGCCAGATTGGACAGAACACGATGGTTGTCGGTTCGTACTCTTTTCGTGGAAATGTGAAGATTTTCAATATTTCTATTTTTATTATCTTTACGTTATATTCCACACATAGCTTGGTAAGCAGAGGAAATCTGGGAACCTAGTGTTAAGACATTTCGTTCCGAATTGAGATATTTCCGTTCTTCACTTTCCGCTGAGTTATCGAGACTAGTGTAGAGTGACAGAACTCAACGCTGCGCTTTATCTCCTTACCTCCTTACTTAATATTAAATTCATTCCCCCGAGTGGAAATCGAATCCACAAACGTCTCGTTTACAATCGCACGTGTATATCCCTGCGCCTCGACGACTTTAATTTTTCATTTAAAGCAAAATATAATATAATGGCACTTATAAAATACCTACTTTGCATTGCAAAATAATTCAAACAAGATATTTAATACGGAGATGAGTGTAGTTGGAATGTTGCCAGGATTTTAAACATTGATAATTATATTTAATAATGGATGAAGAAGCAACAAAAAATATACTTCAAATTGTATTTAAGTGATTTTAAATTATATTTAAGTGTTTTTTTGTGGTAGTCGAAACAAAAATATGTTAACGCGAGTGGTTGTGGGTTCGATCCCCACTCGAGGAAATGAAATATTTATTTAAATTTATACATTCATTTCTTCGCTCTGGTGTCGAGTAAAAAGCGCGGTTTTTAGTTTCACCACTCAGCACACAATGCCTCCAGAATTCAGCTGAAAGTAGGGGACAAGGTTCCCTCTGCCTACCCTACCCTATATGCGAAATATAGCGTGAATCTGATTCAAGGTAGATGGGAAAGGTAGGTAGAGGAAATCTAGTGTTGAGAAGCTCAGCTTATCAAATACCGCCCAATGAAGTAAACATTGCGTGCTGTGTGCCGTTACGCGCCTCAACGCCGCGCTTTGTCTTGTTACTAAAGTGCCCGAGCTGGAATCTCATTCCCAAGGCATATTTTTAAATATCATTAACTAGATTTTTCTTAGCTACAAGCTGTATCCCACACACAGCAGCCAGAGGGAACCTGGGAAGTTTGTGTTATGCTGGCGCCACATAACGGAAAATTTTTAATGCAATAAAGTGAGTGGCTACACTTGTAACAGTCGAACATCCATTCTTGGCGATAAAATTTGTGTTATTCTTCAATAATTATTCTATTTATAATAATTTTGATGAGTGTTCATTTTTTTATGAGTCGCCAGTCGTGGCACAGTGATATAAAGTGTTACTGTATACGCGACTGGTTGTGGGTTCGATTTCCACTCGGGGAAATGAAATATATATTTAAATTTAAAACTAACATTTCCATTTCTTCGCTCTATTGTCGTGGTACAGCTTGGCGTTGAGTTTCGCTACTTAACATCGATGCCTTCAAAATTCGGCAGAAGGAAGAGAACGGAGAGTCTTAATACTACTGTTCCCTCTGCCTAACCTGTTGTGCGCAGAATACAGCTTGAAGTTGATGTTTTTCTCATTTTCTTATTGTTATTATTATACTCGAGGCCAGTTGTGGCATAGTGGCACGAAGTGTGACTGTAAAATTGGGTTCGATCCCCACTATATTTCCAATTTTCGCTCTCGTGTTGAGGCAAAGCGCGGTTGAGTTCTGCCACTCAACACGCAATGGGAACAGAAGTGTCTTAATGTGAACATTGTAAGTCACCTAATTTGGTAAAATTATGAAAAACACACATTATATTCTTAAAAAATCAAAACGCCATTATCAATATACTTTTATAATACTTCCCTTAAATTTTGGTTACGAAGTGTCTTAACACTAGGTTCCCTCTGCCTACGCGGGAACATATGGGATGAAAAGTATTGCTGAAAAATAAATCGATACATATAGAAATCGATACAATATAATTTAGCAAAAATCGATACATACAATCAAATGGACAGTGGTCTCTCACTAGATTACCTCTATCCCATCTACATCGATTCAATCCCGCAACCGCAAAAACAAACGTCCGGTTATTGACTATGCAAATATTAAATGAAACTCGATCGCTTTTTGTTCTAAATAAAAGTTTTTATTTTTTTATATTGTTATTCAGCTCCATTTCACTTTTAGTCCGATTGGAACGGATGAGTGATTTGAACGTGGTGGTAGTGCATTCAAATTAGAATAATGGAAGTTGTATTTTTTTTTTAGTTTTGAGGCCAGTCGTGGTGCAGGGGCACAAAGTGTAAAACTGACAGGTTGCGATCCCCACTCGAGGAGATGAAATATTTACTTAAATTTATATTTTCATTTCTTCGCTCTGGTATCGAGGAAAACCGCGGAGTTGAGTTTTGCCACTCAACACACAATGCCTCCAGAATTCGGCAGAAAGTGGGAAACGGAGTGTCTTAATACTAGGTTTCCTCTGCCTACCCTGTAGTGTGCGGGATACAGCGTGAAGCTGACTTATTAATTTTTTTATAGCTTCACGTTTTATTCAGAATATAGGAAGGTAAGAGGAGAACCTATTGTTAAGACGGCCTGTTCCCTACCTTTTGCCCAATTTTTGAGACATTGCATATTGGGCGGAATTTAATACCGCGCTTTGTCTCGTAAACAGATGGGAAATTGAAAATAATGCATTCCTAGAAATGAAAATTGAGCCCTAAACCGTTACGCTTACGTCAGATGCTGTGCCACTGTGCCATTGACGTCTTGATTATTTTTACTCATTAAAAAACAAGGTTATCAATTTCATATGATAATATATTTAGGGTTGTCGCAACATGTGCTAAAAATCATAAATTAATAAAATTATGTTTTTACGTATGTCGCGACGCTAAGGACAAACAAAAATATTCAAAAAATTCCCCAAACGAAAATAGAACCGCCAACCATCGCATATTCAATTATACAGTCAGATACTTTCCAATATTTTTTTAAATTTCACTCTGTATTCCGATCACAGCGAGTTAGTCAGTGGGAACCTGGGGACCTAGTGTTAAAACAGTCCGTTATTTCCATTACTATCATTAAGACACTTCTCCGTTACTCCCTTTAATTAAATCACTTCCTTTCTCCACTTTCCGCCGAATTCTGGAAGCATTGCGTGTTGAGTGGTGGAACTCATGGCCGCGCTTTATCTTGTTACCAGAGCGAGCACATTAAAACATTAAATATTTCATTTATTAAAGTGGAAATCGAACCCACTTCTGGCCACTACTGGCCTCCACTGGACTGAGTTGCCAATAAATTTAATATTAATATATTCATTGCCTTACACAGCACTAATATTCAATAAGTACCATAAATTCTTTAACAATCCGTGCTACCTACGTATTGGAGAGCAGCCAAGCTGATGAAGCTTCATTTAATTTCGTCTTTGATATTTCTGAATTAAATATAAAACTTTAAGGCTAATCTTGGCAAAAGCCTGCGAAATTAATACGACAGGTTATGGGTTCGATACCCAGTCGAGGGAATAAAATATTTAAGAATACTTTCAGTTCCTCGCTTTGGTAACGAGGCGAAGCGTGACGTTGAGTTCCACCGCTCTACGCGCGCTGCCTCCAGAATTCAGCGGAAAATGGTGAATGGAAGTGGCTTAATGAGGACGGAGTGTCTTAACATAAGATTCTCAAATTTCCTAACCTGCTATTATCGGATTAATGTGTAGAAAGGAAAAAAAAACTTTAAATGTTGTAGGTACGTGTATCCGATTTATTTTTAGGAAATCGAGTTAATCTTATTGAATAGAAATCTATATTTTACCACATAGCAGAATAAGCAGAAACCATATATGGAACGGACACCGCGTTCAAGACGAAATTAAACAAAATAACCTAAGCAAGAAAGTCAATATAATACATACCCCCAAGTGGAAATCGAACTCACAACCGTCGCGTTTACAATGAGTCGCTACGTCACGACCTAATCAAAGAGATTTTATATCAAATTAGTCCAACAATCAAACAGTCTGTACATACGAACATATCTGTATCGACCTGACCAATGTGGTTAATTCACTAAAGCAATACTCGCTATACAAATGGTATAGAAACCGCAATACATTACGTGTTTAGTACAATTATATTACATTGGTTGTAGTGGCGCGAGTGTTGTGGGTTCGATTACCAAAAAGGGTAGTGAAAATTTTATTTTTTTTATTTTCTGGCTCTAATGACAAGGTAAAGCGCGACTTTTAGTTTCGCCACTTAAAACGCAATACTTTAAGGATTCGGCGGAAACGGAAGTGTCTTAATGAGGAACGGTGTGATTTATCACTAAGATTCTCCTGCCTACTCAGTCTGTTTCAAAGATATCATTGTCACAAATAATTAAATATGTATTTGTATAAAATTGATATTAAGAAAATAAGTCCCACCTCCTTTTGCGCCGGTTCTTCTCAGGTCTGAGGCATTAACTTTAGTAAAATGGTGGTAAATTAATTGACGTTCAAAAAATGAAGCATAAAATTATTTGAATTTGAATTTACTCTTCTATGTGCGGAATACATCGTGAAGAAAAAAAGAGAGAGAAATCGTAAGAAATTAGGTCACAATATTCTCTGCTTTCCGCATTATAATTTGAAGATCTGAAGACTCAACACTCTACCTTCCCTGCAACGGGATACAGTATAAAGCTAAAAATACATTAAATGACTAGTGCAGATCGCAATACGATTAAAAAAGGCAAGCGAAATAGGCCAGCCGCATTGCCGTAGAATTATCTTACCCTGTTTTAATGTATATTTTCTTAATAGCTCAGAGATTTTTCCTATTTTTTCATTAAATATTAAACTTTTCTTTTTTTTCCAAAGAATTAAGAACTTCTTCGGTTTTTTTTCAAATAATGTTATTCAAAATAAGAAGTTAAATGCTTCCTTTTTGAGAATATTAAATAATTTACCACTATTTCACTAAAGTTAGTGCCTCAGACCTGGGAAGAACCGGCGCAAGAAACTCAGAGGGACCTATTTTTTTTAAATCAATTTTATACAAATACATATTTAACAAACTTTAAAACAGACTGACTAGGCAGGGGAATCTTAGTGTTAAATCACTCCGTTCCTCATTAAGACACTTGCGTTTCCGCTGAATCCTTAGATTACTGCGTTTTAAGTAACGGAACTAAAGTTCGCGCTTTACTTCGTCATTAGAGCGAGAAAATGAAAAAAAAATTTTTTTTTCACTACCTTTCATGGGAATTGAACCCACAACCGTCGTGTTTACAATCACACACTTGTGTCCCTGCGCTACTGCGACAAATGCAATATAATTGTACTAAACACGTAATGTATTGCGGTTTCTATACCATTTGTATAGCGAGTATTGCTTTAGTGAATTAACCACATTGGTCAGGTCGATACAGATATGTTCGTATGTACAGACTGTTTGATTGTTGGACTAATTTGATATAAAATCTCTTTGATTAGGTCGTGACGTAGCGACTCATTGTAAACGCGACGGTTGTGAGTTCGATTTCCACTTGGGGGTATGTATTATATTGACTTTCTTGCTTAGGTTATTTTGTTTAATTTCGTCTTGAACGCGGTGTCCGTTCCATATATGGTTTCTGCTTATTCTGCTATGTGGTAAAATATAGATTTCTATTCAATAAGATTAACTCGATTTCCTAAAAATAAATCGGATACACGTACCTACAACATTTAAAGTTTTTTTTTCCTTTCTACACATTAATCCGATAATAGCAGGTTAGGAAATTTGAGAATCTTATGTTAAGACACTCCGTCCTCATTAAGCCACTTCCATTCACCATTTTCCGCTGAATTCTGGAGGCAGCGCGCGTAGAGCGGTGGAACTCAACGTCACGCTTCGCCTCGTTACCAAAGCGAGGAACTGAAAGTATTCTTAAATATTTTATTCCCTCGACTGGGTATCGAACCCATAACCTGTCGTGTTCACAGTCGCACGCTTTTGCCAAGATTAGCCTCAAAGTTTTATATTTAATTCAGAAATATCAAAGACGAAATTAAATGAAGCTTCATCAGCTTGGCTGCTCTCCAATACGTAGGTAACACGGATTGTTAAAGAATTTATGGTATTTATTGAATATTAGTGCTGTGTAAGGCAATGAATATATTAATATTAAATTTATTGGCAACTCAGTCCAGTGGAGGCCAGTAGTGGCCAGAAGTGGGTTCGATTTCCACTCTAATAAATTAAACATTTAATGTTTTACTATACTCGCTCTGGTAACGATATAAAGTTCCACCACTCAACACGCAATGCTTCCAGAATTCGGCGGAAATTGGGGAAAGGTAGTGACTTAATTAAAGAGAAACGGAGAAGTGTCTTAATGATAGTAATGGAAATAACGGACTGTTTTAACACTAGGTCCCCGGGTTCCCTCCGACTAACTTGCTGTGATCGGGATACAGAGTGAAATTTAAAAAAAAATGGAAAGTATCTGACTGTATAATTGAATATGCGATGGTCGGCGGTTCTATTTTCGTTCAGGGAAATTTTTGAATATTTTTGTTTGCCCTTAGCGTCACGACATACGTAAAAATATAATTTTGTTAATTTATGACTTTTGGCACAGGTTCTGAGAACCCTAATTTTTTTACCTAAGTACTTTCACAACTACTTGTATTACGTGTATCTCAGAAAGTTTCGTAAGACTAGTTAAATGACAACATGTTATAAAATGTACTTGAATCATAAAACCATAAAAAAAAATATTCTTATCAGGAGAATTGACTATTTTTAAATTTAATTGTTTAGGTATTTCCCTAAATAATTCCATATCTTACCAGTCAACTATATTCGGACAGTATATGTACATTGTAGAGTGCAAATATTTTGATATTTTACTATTTTAGCACAAATCGTGAATATAGCTTAATTTATACAAGTACATAATTCTCACTAGTTGCAGCATCAAGGTTACATGACCGTGAACGCTGGCGTCTCACAAGGCTGCACGCATTTTTTTCTGCATACCAATGACACGGTCAAGCATGCATTATAGGAAAGGATTCTAGCATAAATTGCTATGCAGAAGATTGTACAGTGGATGTTGCATACTCTGGCCACGCAAGTCTTTCACGGAAAAATTTCTACTTTCAGTGTTGAAATAAATTTATTTTAAGTAAAACTTTTTTTCAATGGATTAATTTCGTATATTTAGTATTATACATTTTTGGAAACGCAGATCCAGAACATAAAGGTCGTCGTGGCGTAACGGCGAAATGTCTAAATGTGATGCAAAGTATTTGGGTTCAATTTCCACTCTAGGGTATGAATTATTTTCATCATCATCATCACTCTAGTAAAAAAATAGAATAAAAAAGGACCAAGATAACCTTAAGAATACATTTTCAACAAGTAACAACTTGAAAAAAGAAACTTGAACTTAGCGTTAATTTAAAAAGAAAAACTAAAACAGGGCAACGAAACCAATATATCTTCCGGACAGAAATTCCAACTGGTTCAACGTAGTTAGAAGAATTTAAAAAGAACAAGAAAAAAGAAGGATATTTTATATATAAAAGTATCTTAAGATACTTTAAAACACTGAGCTGGATAGCGCTGAAGTTTTTGTTACTTTCGTCCGCTTTTCTTGACAACACTCTTGAGTCTTGAATAGAAGTACTTTACACTACTTACTAAGTAAGGAGATAGGTTTGTCTATTAGCAAATTTGAAAATCTATGGTTAAATGGATCTGGTACATCTGAGTGCAAAAAATAATAATTACGGGTTCTATTCTAAATTGGAGATTCTAAAGATCATTTTATTTTTTATGGCTTACTTTGTGACACATAATGTCTTGAATTCTTTCTATCTTTTAGACATCTCTGTGTGTTTTGTAACAATATTTTGCTCGCATAGTGCAACAATGACGTGATTGCACTTTTAAGAAAATATCACTATATCCTCGAGTCAACGCCGCGCGTACATATTATATTTAATTACATAAAAAAAAATTTTAAACATTTTTAAAGTGTTATTACTACTTAGGAAACTTAAAGTACTTAGGAAAGAAAAATATTTATTTAGAAAACGTATATAGATTTCAACGTAGTGGGACTCTAAATAAGTACATTGAATTTCCTCGAGACCACAACATGTAGCATTTATAGTTGCACGCTTGAGCCCCTGCGCCACGACTGGCCCACGTATTAATTAAAATAATCACATTTAAATTTTATTACTAAAAGTGAAAGTACCTACTCTATGTAAGTTCAAACTAATTATGATTTAGAGAATACAATAAAATATGTAATTCACAAATTGTAAATATGCACCTTCACTGATGATGTCAACATTCAACGCTGTTCACATTAAAGGAATTCCTGTATCGGCGATCTTCCTGGAAAGTATATATGTAACTAGCTACAAAATGAGGTCAGTCGTGGCGCAGGGGCACAAAGTGTGACTGTAAAACCGACTGGTCGTGGGTTCGATCCCCACTCGAGGAGATGAAATATTTACTTAAATTTATATTTCCATTTCTTCGCTCCGGTGTCGAGGTTAAGCGCGGCGTTGAGTTCTGCCACTCAACACGCAATGCCTCCAGAATTCGGCAGAAAGTGAGGAACGGAGTGTCTTAACACTAGGTTCCCTCTGCCTACCCTGCTGTGTGCGGGATACAGCGTGAAGCTGATTTTTTTTAGCTACAAAATGCATTTCAAAAACATTCGACACAAAAATAAGCTTAAATCCTACAAATATCAATTTTCCTACCTTTAAAAGATCTGAAAAGTCCATTTTTCTTTTAGAATTAATACATTTTATCGCGTACAGTTGAGCGGAAAAACGGGTTTCTAACTGAAAAGATTGATACCGCGGTGTGTTGGCTCTACCCACGTTCATTACATCGCTTCAAGCCAACGCGTGTAAGATGTACGAATCAAATACTATTTATATATATATTTTTATAGCGTCTCGCTGTACACACCCCTACCTAGCCCTAGGGACCCTAGTGTTAAGACACTCTAAAAAAGCGAATATTTTATATATATGTTATAATTATATATTATTATTATTATATAAAATCAAGGCCGTTGTGACGCAGGGGCTGGCCTGGGGGGGTCGCCTACCGAGGTTCCGAATAAAAATTGGAAGTCTCGAGCTTTTTCATAAAGCAATCAAGCTTAGCTCAGCCAGAATCCTTTTTCCTGATATCTCACTTGTACTAGCGACTTTAATACCAAATTTACTTTATTAGTATCTACTTTATTAGAAATACGGTTTTTTTTTCAGGAAATCATGCGACTGAAGATCCGACTGTATGGTTTGAATTTCAAATCCATATCTCCAAGCGTTCTTGAGATAAAAGCTCTTGACAGACAGACGAACGGACAATAAAGTGATCTTATAAGGCTTACTTTTTTCCTTTAAAGGTACGGAACCCTAAGAACACTGCTTTCTTAAACCAACCGATATCTATGAAAACAAATATAATATATATTTTAAATCAACTTCATCACTGATTTACTCTTAGCATAATCAAAAATATGGAAAAAAAATAATAGCAAAATTTTATACATAAAGCTAAATATAAAAAAAAATACCGCATAATATAATGTTTGATTTATGTTTTCACCCAAAAAAACGCGCGTAGAGCGACAGAACTCAACGCCGCCATCTGCCCAGACTGGGAAAATAGGAATCATATTACAATATAAAGCCTTCTCCATATTTCTTTTACATTGTGTTTGTAGTGTCGCAGGTCTCGACACTGATCGATGCGGTCTGCAATCTACAGCTGAGTATGACTGATAAAGGCGTATCTGGACCGGGCGTGTACAGTATTGTTTGTTTCACTATTATAATGGTTTGTATAGGAACGTGGTGAATTACGGTTATGGGTTCGATTCCCATTCGGAAAAATTAATTATTTTTTTGTTCTCCAATTCGTAAGAAGACAAATGGCAGCGTTGAGTTCCGCCACTCAACACGCCATGTCTGGAGATTTAGGGCATGCGTGAAGAAGGGCGAGTACTACCACAAGATTCCCTCTGCTTATCCTACAATTCAGAAAAAAATACGAAGCTGTGATCTTAGCTGTATTTCGATTTATTTTTATGCTATTTTATAATAATTTAATTTGTTTCTATTTTTGGTGATGAGGACATAAACTTAAATCTTAAACCTTAAGCAATCATTCTAAAAACGAATTTGTTAAATATTTTTTTTTTCGTTAAAAAAATATTTTGTGTTGAATATCTTATTTATATACTGTTTCGATGTAAACGTATAATTATTTCTGAAAAGAGACTACGATGGCGGAGCCACAAGTAAATGCTAACAATACACAAATTACAAAGTGTTACATTAATCAGAGAGAATCCTTTTTTTACTTCACACTTACTCCCGCACATAGCAAGGTGGGAAGAGGGAACCCGGGAACCTAATGTCACTGCCGTTTCCATTAATATATTTCCGTACCGCAATTTCTGCCGATTTTTTGAGGTACTATGCTGTCTTAGATGTTTTGTTACAAATTACTCGTTAACACAAACTTTGGTTGGTACTATCAACGTGATCACTATGGATCGCTAACTGAGAGTTGTTTCAAAACTATGCATTGTCTTGTTTTCGCAAGAAATACGGAAAGTTGATCATTAATCTTGGCTGTCTAAGTTTTACACCGCTTAAAATATTAAAATTTCTATTTAATATACTTATTGTTTATTATTTAATGCTGATATTGTGACGTAGTTGCGATATATATGTAAAAAAAGCAGCTTGAATCTTTTTCCTGAGTAACAGTGTAGGCAAAAGGAACCTAGTGCAAAACCACTTCCCTCCTCGCGTTATCCGCTTTAGCTGAATTTAAGGCTCGTATTTTATCTTATCAGAAAGGGGTATAAAAAAGAATTCCAACCCACTACGCCTTACGTCTATATTAAGCATAGTCACAGGGAATCTGCGCACCTGATGTTAAGACACTACCTTCCCATTTCCCACTCCCCTTATCCACTTTCCGCCGAATGCTTTAGGGATGAAGTATTAAGTAGTGGAACTCAAGGCCACCTTTCGCCTCGTTCCCAAAACTAATTATTTTATTCCACGAGTATTAATCGAACCCACAACCGCACCGTATACAGTCGTACGCTTGTGCCCGGCACCTTAAACGACCTCAATTAATTTAATTTAATAATATCAAAATTCCTTTATACATTGACTGGTGTCAGAATAATTTAAATAACGAAACGAATGCTTTTGCTTCGCAAAAATTATTTATGAATGTTATTTTAATTATGCAATGTTGAATACAATTATGCCTAATTTGTACAATTGATTAAAATCGAATTAATATGATATATGATTATGGTTGAGTGGACTAATAATAAATATTTCATTAAATAGTTGTAGATTTCGTTGTTTTTCTATTGTTTTAATTTACCTATATAATATAATAAGAGGCCAGACGTGGCGCAAGGGCCAAAGGGTGCGACTGTAGTCGTGACACATTGTCGGTTCGATTTCCATTTGAGGAAATTATATCAGCTTCATGCTGTATCCCGCACACAGCAGGGTAGGCAGAGGGAACCTAGTGTTAAGAAATTCCGTTCCCCACATTCTGCCGAATTTTGGAGGCATTGCGTGTTGCGTGAGTGGCAGAACTCAACGCCGTGTTGAGGAAATTAGATTCATCAATCAAGCTTCGCTCTTTAATTCGCAATGCCTCTAGTATTCGACGAAAAGTAAAAAAGAGTTAATGGAGACGGAGTGTCTCAATACTCGATTGCCAGGTTCCCTCTGCCGGTACCCTAGAAGCCTAAGAAAAGTGTACCTATGGGAAATATATTATCACTTACATACTAAGCCCCTACACTCTGTATAGGAAAAATACATCTCATATTAAATACTTAAATTCTTACATTTTTTTTTAAGTTAAAATATTGGAACAGGATGAATTCGCGCGTCTTGGGACCGTCAGCTTAGACGTTAGAGCGCTTGGAAGCTTACCAAGAAGCGCGAGTTCGAGTCGCGCTACGTTAAATTTTTTTATAGGTCTTAATTTTTTTTCTCTTAACAAACGAGGTCTTGACGATGTTAGTAATTTTATTGTTTTTATTAGAATTATATAAATTGCTTAATGGAATTTATGTATGATTCCTTTATTGTAATTATGTATTATCATATACTTAAAATATTCGTTAAATTTCACATGATATATGAGTAGCTGCTCATCGTATTACAACACAGTGATCCTGACAGACGGACAACAAAGTGAACCTGAAAGGATTCTCGTTCTCGTTTTTAACTTTTGAGATACGGAACACAAACAACAAAACAAAATAATATACATACAAATAAACAAAGCTTATAAAAAGTTCAGGTTGTTCCAGCGGTATAGAAGTTTACTCGCAAAGTTTCTTCACAAAAAACAGCACACTGGTCTCAAACATTGTTTTATTTCCGTGAACTTTATTTTTTTAAACAATAAAGTTTTCCTTGATATTTTCTTGCTGCAAAAGAAATTGAAATGTAGTTCGTAGTATGGAATGGTAGTTCGTTTTGTAATGGTTATATTTTAAATACAGCTTCACGCTGTATGCCTATATAAGAGGATAGGCAGAGGAAACCTAGTGTAAGACGCCGTTTGATACTTTCAGCAGAATGTTTGAACTTTTTCGCGATTGGTGGCGGAACTCAGCGTCGTATTTTATGTATTAGGAAATAAAAATAATTGAAATAAATATAATGATGATACTGTCGTAGCGCAGGGGTGCTAGTGTATTACTGCAAACGTGGGGCTGTGAGTTTGATTCTAATTCTAAAGAATTAAATATTTAATATTTTAATTTATTTTCGATCTAGCGAAGCACGGAGCCCCACCATTCAAAACGTAATGCCCTAAGAATTCAACGAAAAGTAAGGAATTGAAGTGACTCAATGGGGAACGGACTGTCATAACACTAGACGCTCAGGTTCCGTCGGCCTGATTTGTGCGGGACACAGCGCAGCACAGCTAAAAAAATTATTACAAAAATATATGTATTCCATACAGTGTGGATCTAACGCACAACTATTGAGGCTAAAACTTGATTGACATTAATATCCCAAGTTGAGGCAGAGGGTATCCACAGAACGATCATGAACTTCGAGCATAATTTCGCTTGATGTCTCGGCACTCTTTTTTGCTTCGTCTATTGTTAATTGAGTGTTGAGAAATTTCTTACTTCGGTATATGGTCAGGTCCACGAAGGAGTTATATAGTTTACTTATGACGCTTGATCTGCTTCTCGATCGGTGGTTTCTTCGAAATTTTCTTAGTCCAGTCCATACTAAGAATTTGGATAATACATCGGGTAGCAGAAATCTGGATTTAGTGCGACACAGCTTTCTATCTGCCTATTTAGTATATTTTTTCAGCTTCACGCTGTATCCCGCACATAGCAGGATAGGCAGAAGAAACCTGGGAATCTCGTGTTGGGACACTGTTCCCAAGAATACACTTCCGTTTCCCCCTTTCCGCCGAATTCTAAATTGCGTGTTTGCACGAGAGCGAGGAAATGAAAATATAAAATATTTCGTTACCTCGAGTGGCAATCGAATCCACAGCCTGTTGTGTTTACAGTGACACTCTTATGCCACTGCGCCACGACTAGAAATATATAAAGTGCGTACATAATATAAAATAAGCTTTCAAAGTTTATCTTTATGGAATATAGAAATATAAACTACATTTATCACAAGCTGGCGTAACTCCAAGCCATAGAGAAAACTCGTCGGTTATAAAAGCGTGTCAGAATTATCTGATAACGGTTTAGCATTTGCTTAGTTCGTACTCGACTGATAAATAGTATTGGTTTATGGATCGGGCCATATAATAGCTAGGATGTGAAATAGATTGTTGTTAGTGTATGGCCGTATTGGTGTAGAGTAGGCTGTAAACGCGGTGGTTGTCGGTTCATTTTTAGTTGTAGGAATTATTCTACTTTTGTTGTTTGTATTTTTTCGCTCTGATCGAGCTACATTATCGTTTTAAATAAGACTCCCGTCAATCAATGTGCATTGTAAAATTCCAGAAGTTAAAAATAAAAAAAAAGAATATACCTATTTATATAATTTGTTATTTATATAGGATGGTCAGTAGGTTAAGATAAATAATTATAACTCGATAAATAGAGTACAAATATTATTAAAGTCACCGTGGCTCAGCGGCACAATAGCTGACTGTAAAAGCGACGTCTGTAGGTTCGCACACACTAAGAGGGATTGATTATATAGTGTCAAGATAAAGTGCGGCGTTGAATTCCATCACACGCAATGTCTCGAACATTGTGTTGGAAAACAGAGAACTCTTAGACCCTACATATGTTATATGTGGGACACAGGATGAAACTTAAAAGAAAATATATTACTTACGATATGATTATGATTGAATAAATATATCTGTAAAAAACATATAGAGTTAAAATAAGTAAGTAACTCTCGGATTCGAATCCAAGATAACCCAATCATATAAGCCAATATTTGTATTAGACCATCGGCGCAATTGAAGAGCGCATTTTGGGGATAAAATACAAAGGTTATTTCTTGTCTGAATCAATCGACTTGAATTCCGGTCATTCAAGTGTAATTGCCTCCAAGATAAGTGGTCGAAGTATATATTCTATCGTGAAATAAAATACAAAAGACAATATAATCAATACCAATTTACTAAAAATATTTTTAGAAAATCTTTAAAATTTAAACGAAACGAGAGATGAATCTGTATCTCTTTTAAACCGTCAAAGAGTTCTGATTACTAGCACTTATCTACATTATATATTATGTACATTCAGGATTATAGCGTAAAGTAAAAAAAAATTATAACTAAAATTATTTTTTTTATTCTCTTCAATATAACAAATACATCAAATATATGAACAATAAACATTTCAACTCACTTACAATTCTTACAAAATAACATTTTAAAGAAACGTTTATATAAAACTCGAATAAAACGCTTTTACAGAGAAAACATCCCAATAGAATATCAATACGGAGCACATATGTTAGCGCTGGCTTGTCGAGAGTTCGCTTCTTGCGGGTGAAATATGTTCGGGACCAAGTATTCATTGGCATTGGATTGGTTTGGGTAAAGGCTTTATAGCGGTAAGGGGGTAACATAGGAAAATATAGATATAAGATTTTTTTTATCTATATTTATTCTAATTATAAAGATAAAGTTGAGGCCAGTCGTGGCGCAGAATCATAAGCATATGACTGTAAACGCGACAGGTTGTAGGTTCGATGCCATTCGAGGAAATGATATATTTAATATTTTCATTTTGTCGTTCTGGTAATGAAAGGCAAAGCGCATCATTGAGTTCTGCCACTCAACACACTCTGCGTCTAGAACTCGGCGGAAAGTGGGGAACGAAAGCGGAGTGTCATAACACTAGGTTCCCTGGTTCCCTCTGCCTACCCTGCTATACGCGAGACACAGGGTGAAGTTAAAAAAATTGGTACGCGAGGTCCTTCTCGAGTGCAGAGAAGCATTCAGGAATGATTTCTTGAAATTGACGCGGGAACGGTAAAAAACGGGATTTTACGTTTTATAGCTCACGAAGACGAAGTTTCCTGTGTTGCTGTTGTCTTATATTAGGATTTAAAAATAACTAAAATATTTTTGTAATGTCGCTTACTATATCTCGCGCTAGGTAGGTAGAGGTAGCCGAATCTTATTTTCATATCGCTGTGTTCTTTTTTAGGATTTACGTTTGTCTTACTAATGTAGGACGCAATCCATTTTATTAACCCAATGTATTTTACTTATATCAGATTAAAAATAAAATACAAAGTAAACATTCCACAAATATTTAATGAACCTTGTACTGTAAGATGGTAAATGATATAAGTATATTAAGTAATCACCTAAAAGAAAAGAGGTCATCTGGGATTTACCTGAAAACCAAAATGAAAGAACAAAGGCGTTTTTTCCTCTCGACTGTATATTAATAGGCCGTTACATTAAACTCTGGTAAGGTAAAGGAACCAACCTAATATATATCATTTTACTGCTATGTTACAAATATGATATTTATAATATAGTTCAAACTATCTTTAAATAACAATATAATTTATGATCTTTTATAATTCAGAAGTTTCGTGGCGCAGTGGAACAATTTTTTTTAATTACTTACCGCCTAATTTTTGTGATATATTGAGACACGAAACCATTTTCATTTATTCACTCGAGCGGAAATCAAACTACACACACTACTACAGTCAGTCACTGTGCCGCTGCGCCACAAGGTATACTTAGACCACAGGAGTAATATTAATTATATATAACTTATTTTACTTAACAAAATAATAAACATTTCCAATCATTCCATTCTAAGACTAATACAATATAATATAAATTGAAGCGGTTCGAGAAAATGAGTTGAAGATTTATTAATAACGATATACTTACTTGTAAAATCTCGCCAATTTCCTCTACGTTCAGTATTTTAAATGATTTTTCAATATGTTCATAATCTTTAATGTGTGATTAGCACTTTGAAATTATAAATTAAATATCCGCTCTTTTAAAATAAGTATTTGTATTAGTTTATTATTTTATGTAATCACTAGCTATAACTTATAGCTATATATATATGACAGATTTTGTTTCAGTTTCACGCTCTATCCCGCATATAGCAAGGTAGAAATGAGCCTAGCGTTAAGACACTCCGCTCCCCTCTTTTAGCCAAATTCTATAGCCATTGATTGTTGAGTAGCGGAATTCAACGCCACATTTATCCCCGACACTAGAGCGAAAACATTAAATATATAATTTTTTCGAGTGGGAATCGAACTCATAGCCTGTCGCGTTGACAGTCACACGCTTGTGGCCCTGTGACACGACTGGCCTGAATATAAATATATGATAGATGACACATTCTAAGTGCCTTACCTCAGGCACTTTAACAGCGGGTACAGTGGGTATACTTTAAACAATTAACGTTATATACCTACCTCAATAAATGGACTATCCAAAAGAAATATGATTTTTTCTATTAGAAACTTTTTCTTTCCTAAGACAGTTTCTGTGATCTTGACTTACAGTATGTTTTTGTAAATATATCTCGTATTATGCTAAAGTTGTTACAACTTTATAATAATATCGGACGAGCTACTGCAAAGTCACGTAAAAAGTTTATGGAGCCCAATCTATGTATGAATTATATTTTCCATTTCTAGACAGTGGACCAGATGATTACAGTGGTATACAGTAATTCGTTTTTACTGGCTATTTTCTACTTTGACTTCGTGCAAGTAAAGAAATATATTACTTTTATTGTTTGTATATAAAATACGTATACAAAAAAACACATTTTATAGTTACAAATATTACAAGAACAATTTTTTAACAAAACACAAAAATAACTTCGTGTCCATATTACCCTCGTTTACCCTATACCTAATAATAGCAGTAGGTGACTGGCCGCAACAATAATTGCGTCGAGAAGCTCGTGAGTTAAGGAAAGTTAACGTAATTAGGCAGTTAGCCTCTCCCAGAGCGGATCCCCAAAAAAATTATGAGATACTATATTTCGCCAAATATTTCTTCATGTTTTTAAGGTTTTAGTATAAGAAAAACGTAAGATTTATAATAAGTATATATTTTTAACATTTATTTTTTCAGTTTCACGTTGCAGGCAAAGGAAACCTAGTGTTAAGACACTTCTTTTACTATGGTTCAGCTAATTTTCTATACACGTGTTCGGTGGCGTAAGTCAATTGATACCAGACATAGTGCCACCACCGGGATAAGGAAATGAAAATAATACATTTCCTCCAGTGGAAATCGAACACGCAACTGTAAGCGAGACGTTTACAGTAAGAAGTTGTGCCGCTGCGCTACAAATGCCTCAATTTTTTTGAAAATATTTTATTATTTGAGACGTTACATAGAGAAAATTGCAAAATACGGTACATTTTGTCTAAAAATTAAGTAACTTACTGTTTGGGTAAATCACATGAAGCATAATGATAACAAAACAAATTTCTAAAGAACAAAACAACGAACGAACGAACGTCGTTAATTTCTTCGCAAATAGCTAATTAAAAGGTATTCAACTTTTACAAAAGTTGCCACGAATTATTTTCTTTTATCTTGCCAGTATCATAAAATTGTTCTCCCTAAAATACATAATATTTTCTGAAAGGTATCTTTTTAGTTATGATCTAAAAATAAGTAGTAAGTATTTATTTTAGTTGAGGTGTAAGTAGTAAGTATTTATTTTACTATCCAAATTTCAATTATGTAATGAGTTAATGTTAGATTAGTTCAAACAGGTTTCAGGGAACCTCGATTGAGCTTCGAGAATACAGTATCGATGAAATTTGAGAAAGGTCACGTAAATAACATATATCAGGACAAGAATGAGAACATGTATGAACAGATTAATGACAGTGGACGAGGTCGAAAAGGTATTCAGAGGATATCAGTATAAGGTGTTCTATTCTCTCTGGCTGCCCTGCTACTGATAAAGTTTGAGTATTTTAAGAAACTTCGTCGCGAATAAAAAATACCATAAAGTTAGCTTATATTTCAGCCACACGGTGCTGTAGATGCGAAAAAAGAACAATCAGATCCCAAATTCTGAAATATATCATGAAGGGGAAAGGTTGATTTATATGTGAATCTATATTTATAGAAAGATGCAGAGAGTAGTGTTAAGATTTTTCGTTTCATTAATAGGGTCACTATGAGGTCAGTATGCGGAAAGATGGATTTATTTGTATAATATTAATATATATATTTCTTTTTTTTTTTTTTTTTATATTAATAGCAGAGTAAATTATGTCATTATGCGTGTTCAAAGACCATATTTTGCAAATTGTACTAGCTTCATTCATTACTAGAATCATTCTTTACTTCGACAGATTACAAAAATGACAGGACATACAATCAGTACATCTACTATGAGCTCATTTTCGCAAATCCCTTGATGCCTATCTAATCTGAATGTATCAACGCGCTTTGTCTTACAAAACCAGCTAAACACATATTACAGGCAAATACTCCCTCTCGTGGGATTTGAATCCATTATAAATATATGTTACTAGTCATTGCTGGTAGCCTTTTTTGGTTAAATGGAAAATCCCGCATTTTCCTTTTCACAGAAATTTTAAGAAATGCTCTGTTAAGCAGTTTAGTCCAGTGAGGCAATCGGGCGCAGGGACAAAAGCGTGTAACTGCAAGCCGGAGGAAATGAAATAATTAACATTACCATTTTGTCACTCCGGTAATGAGGTAAAGCGTGTCGTTGAGTTCCGCCACTCCACACTCAATGCGTCCAGAATTGGGCGGAATTTGGGCAACGGAAGTAACTTAATGGGTGAGGATTGCCTTAAGACTAGAATCCTAGGTGCCTGGTGAAGTTATAAAAACCCTGTTAACGCTGTCCTACATCGCCTTATCTATCTATATTCCATATTTCCTTTTGTCTGTGAGTTATCTATCAGTCACTCAAAAAATAAAAAGTATAAATTTGACAAGTCCTTTAGCTGGAGATCGAACCCACAACAATCATGTAGAATGAGACACAAATAACATAATGTCTCCTAAATTTTTATGATCGCATATAACATTAATCTTGATTTCACTTTCAAAATAACACCGCAAAAGGAAGTGCTTCAAAGAAATAAAAAAGCTCCACATTCAAGAGTGGATCATAAAAGGACAAATAAAATAATTTATGTTGCGTATTCAAAACATCGCGTCGTCTCTACCATAACTTTTATAATGTTATTAATTTATATTGTGTTTTTCGTTTTAATGTAATATTCTAATTTGATTTGGTTATATTTTTCTTGGATATTATTTGTCTTTTACAAAGTTGTTAAATTTGGAAATTAAATAAAAACACAATTTTGTATGTAATTAAATTTAAACTTTTATTCAGCTACCCGCATTTCTCGCATCAAATCAAATCAAATTAAACCAAAAAATAAAAAAGCATCGTCCTATTTCTGATTTTCTCTTTGTTATTGTTATTTTATTTGTACTATAAATTCTCACTTCCTACCAAGTTTCTAACTCTAGATCAACAGGAAATACTCTATAATTTTTATTTACGTGGAGAATTTCATACAATATGCTCCAAAAAGTAACCATAAGCACTCGTACCTTTTGTTTGCGTTGAATTAAAAGTTCAATTGTTTTTGTCTCCAAGGGAATATAAAGTTGGACTTCACTTAAATCTTAATGCAATCTTGATAAATATTATCTTGATTGAACACTAATATTTGTTTACATTTATATTTTCATTTCATCGCTCTAGTGTCGAGAGAAAAGCACGGCGTTAAGTTCCGCCACTCAGCACTCAATACCTCCAGAATCCGGTGAAAAATGGGGAATGGAGTGTCTTATCACTAGGTTCCTACTGCCTACTCTGCTGTGTGCGGGATACAGCGTGAACTCTACAAAAGTATTAAATATACATAATTTTGTTTTACAAATTAGTTCTGACCTAGAAGACGAGATAGCAAGAAAAAACCTAGAAACGAAGTACTATTATATTCAACCACATCGTGTAACAGTATGTACCTATGGTATAAGTTAAAAATAAATAAATAAATAAAATAAAATATGCATGGCAATATACATAAATAACATAGTTAAATATGAATAATAAAAACTATATATTTTAAATATCATATTAATCGAGACGCGTTCGTGTATTCTCGTCCCGAGTGTCGCGACCGTCGTTCCGTATATATAGGTGGTGGTGATGCTCGGAAGGCAGCGGTCGAGTCGAACTATTAAGTACTACGGTACAAATAAATATGATGCACATAAAGACTCGTACCAAATGTATAATAAATATAATGTGATAATTTGAAGTCTATCATGGCACGATCTTTTAGGATCGAATTTCTTATAAAGGCAATATATGTGTAGGAGCGAAACATATTGTGGATCTTTGATCCATATTATAATATTGAATGTTGCTTAACGTCGCGAAGGCTGACGTGATGGGCTTATGCGAACTGTTATAGCGACATTAACTATGTCGTGGCTGATGCCGTCTCGCAGTATGCTCGCGATACGTAAGCTATGCTTGTATGGCGTTGGTCATTGATATATTATATACCACGTCTATGACTTGGTATACGAGTAGTAGGTGTGTGGTGCTATTTTATGTCCCAGCTCCGGTGTATGTAGTAGTGTCCGCCTTCATACGGGTGTGTGGTGCTATTTTATGTCCTGGAACTCTGGTGTATGTAGTAGTGTCCGCCTACGGTTCGAGACACGACTGTGGGGTGTGTGCCGTGCGTTTATTTAACACATCGGCCGCCTAGCGGTAGTGCGTTCGTTCCAACGACTTATATTGATCTCACAAATCAATCAACATCACGAATCACTATTCTAATACAATCTTAATATAAACAAGCGTAACAAGTACCTTCGGAAAGATCACACACAAACGTCCCGGAGGGTTCAACGATGACTGTAAAGCCACGGTCTGGTCGGAACTTACGGTGTAGGGCGGGGAGGGGCCCGTACTCTTTCTTCCTCTTATTATAACTAGTTCGCAGTTATAGTGGAGGGGAAGATAGGACGCGCTCTTGGCTTATCTTCGGACGAGCTTCGAGTTATGACAATGTTATATTGTCGAGTCTACAGTTATCTAAATAACTGACACAAGAACAACTTCTGATGGCAAACATCTTATTAAAGCGATACCTTCTAATGGCATAATATGGAATTCTTAACACTGTTTCCTCTGAATCTCTAAAAGATTTTGGGTTCTTCACGATCACAACTATAAAGAGTTCTAACCACTAAACACATCACGAGCCAAGGCATTATTTATTAAATAATATTTTAAAAGGTGTTTGAGATATCAGTTACAATCGATAAGACCCGATTGTCTAAGGACAATCGGACATATTTATAGAGTCTATGATAAGTCATAGACTCTATAAATATTTCATAAAGATAATAGCTATTAGATAGAGTCATACATTTAGGGTCGAAGTGAAAGTAATTTATGCTATATTTTCTGATATTTTCAAAGTTTTCTGAACAGAATCATTTCTTATGTTGTTTAATATAACTCGTAATACGGACATATTTGAAACGTAACGCCGCACTCTATCATGCCAGGGCAGAGAATTTTGAATAATTCATTTCTGAGAGAGTGTGTGTGTGTGTTTTTAGCTTTACGCTGTTTTATATATAGCAGAGTAGACATAGTATATTCGGTGCTCAACGCCGTGCATTACCTAACAATAGATTTCCTCTTTATACCCCGATATAATGGATGACGCTGCTAACTAATTTTAAGTAATAATAAATAAAAAAAAATAAATAAAATTAGCTTCACGCTATATCCCGCACACAACAGGGTAGGCAGAGGGAACCTAGTGTTAAGACACTCCGTTCCCCACTTTCTGCCGAATTCTGGAGGCATTGCGTGTTGAGTGGCAGAACTCAACGCCGCGCTTAACCTCGACACCAGAGCGAAGAAATGGAAATATAAATTTAAGTAAATATTTCATCTCCTCGAGTGGGATTCGAACCCACAACCAGTCGGTTTTGCAGTCACACCTCGTGCCGCTGCGCCACGACCGGCCTCAAGTAATAATATTTTTTCAATAAAACTTTCCAACTATAAAATTCCTCTGCCATGTTACAAAATTAGAGACTAGTTTACTCAAGAAACTTTATAAAATGACTGTAACAAACTAGTGGGCGGAGTGACAGAGCGGTACGTAATTGCTTAACTTTATGCATAATTGCTGAGAACTTCTTAGAATTTTGATTCAAAATGACCGCTCAAAATATTCCCAGTAGAATTCAGTTTCAAAATTTAGAAAAGTTCAACTGAAGTAAATTTTATTTGGAAATGTATTTTTTTTTCATCTTTTTCATTTTGAAAATGTTTTCTGGTGATACGAGTAGTCACGCAGTAGTGTAGAACGTGTTTTTTCGCAAATCATAGATTGTGAAACCGTCAAGTTGCTTTTCCTTTTAATTCTTTTCTTAATCCTTTTAATACTTTCTTCTTTTCTTTTTGTATTATAAATATGTTGTTATTTGTGATGCGACCGTCGCGTAAAAAAGAGAAAACCTTATTTCCAATAGGCGTAAAAATTAATGTAATTTGGAAATTAATATAATATATTTACAATAAAAAATTTTAACTGTTTATAAAATATAGTGTTTTTAATTTAAAAAAGGTTGTTTTTTTGTTATTAAGCTATAATTTTGTAATATAAATGGTGTTAGAAGTAATAATATAATTTTTATCCAACATAATATATACAGGGTGGAAGTGTATGCGCTTCATTTACTGGAGCAACATATAGGGTAAAATATTTCAAACCCACAAACCCTCTTACAAACACGAATCAATATTCCCTAACAGTTTAGACGTAGGATTATCATTTTCATTTCATGTTTTTTATCCATACTGTATTACGTGTAACGCAGTTACGTATAAATACCGATAACGTAAACACCTTCTATTACAAAAATATTATGAAACGTTGCCGATCTGCTTTTCATCAGATTCTCAAAAACCTGGTCTTTGCAGAGGTGTGGCCACGACTGGCCTCTATAATACAGTAATAATTGCATTTTAATTAAAGCACTACAAATCATCTTGGCGCGGTCAAATGTCAGGCGTCACATATTACATGAGACAAGAAATGCATTAGCTATATAATTAATACTAAACAATATGTATTTATGTAAAATATACACAAGTAAGATTATTTATACAAATAAATAGGCTGTCGTGGCGCAGGGGTACAAGTCTCTGACTTTAACGCGACGGTTGTGGCTTCAATTCCCACTCCGGGGAATAAAATGTTTCGTATTTTGATTTTCCCGCTCTGTACGAGACGAAAGTGGGGGAGCGGAAGTATCTCAATCGGAACGGAGTGTCTTTAACCTAGTATGGTTCCCTGATATCTTTTGTTATAAGTATTATACATATGAATATTACCTTTCTAGCTTCAAGCTTTAACAGGGTAGACAGAAGAAACCTAATGTTAAGATTTCTTTTTAGGCTGTTCTCCCGAATTCGTGACTACGTGTTGAGGAGTGAAACGCAATGCTGTTAGACCGTGGGAAGGAAAAAAAATCTCGTAAATAGGGATTGAACTAACAACCATCGTATTTATTATAAAACGCTGTTCCGCTGTGCCATGACAGTTTTATTAACTACATGATGTCTTGGAAGCACTTTAATACAAAAACCTACAAAGACTAAGTGACAGGAAATTGTTCTTCTATCATACAAAAGAGCTGAGATGTTTCTATTTAATAGGTAATCTACTTGCACTAATGTACCTATTGTAGTTTTATTTTACTCTTTAGTTTTATTCTACACTATACGATAGTTGAACGAAATGAAGAAAGGACGGAAAGCAAGATCAGTGTAAATGGTAAGATATTAGAACAAGTGAATGATGTGGTATATTTGGGAAGTGTGTTCAGTAGAGATGGAAGATACGAGATGGATGTGGAAAGGCGTATTGCTGCCGGTAACAGAATAAACGGAGCCTTAGCTGCATTGATGAGACGGCGAAACGTAAGCACAGCTGCGCGTTTGGCCGTACACAATGCGGTGTTGGTACCGACGCTGTTATAAGGCAGCGAAACGTGGGTATTTCAAAAGAAGAATGAAAGAAAGATGAATGCTGTGGAGATGCGATCTCTTCGTAGGTTATGAGGTTATGATGTGTATGTATATATACGTATGTAAAAAACAAATATTTAAAAAAATATGTTATTTTATATTTATAAAATAATATTGTTATTCATATTTCCTTTGTGTTTCTTTATAAGTAACTAAAGCTTTCTTCGAATATAATATGGCCCGACATATTTTTTCATCATCGAAAAGCTGAAGTTTCAATATAAAAAAAATATCAGTTTTAAATTACGTTTGAGGTCTGCTTGTAAATAATCTCATCTTTACTTCACTCGTAAATGAAAATTGTCAGGCCGTCCGACTGTAATCGTGATGGTTGTGGGTTCGATATCCATTCGCAGGGATGATTGTATGGTATAAAACTACATATTTTTATTTCCCCTCTATGTAATTATTTCATTTCCCGTCTATGCTATGACTACTTCGTGTTACTAAGTACGCAGTACCTCTATAAGTTGGCGGAAAGTAGGGAACAGTATATTAAAGAGAACCAGAATGTTCCCAGGTTCCCTCTGTCTACCCTGCAAAAATAGACAAGTGAAGGGCATAATAGATTCCCTTATGGAAATGAATTCTGAATAATTTTTGTCCTGGTAACATAACAAAGAACAGCGAAGAGTTAGCCTATTTAACACGACCAATGGGGTGGGTGGAGAGTGGCAGACGGAATGTTTTGCCACTATATTTCCTTTGCTTATCCTGTCTGCATGCGGGAAGAAGCGATTCACAAATGACACAGAAATCGAAGGAAACACATAAAAAAAGTATTTGCCGAAAAAAAGAACTTCAACTTTTCGGTTAGATAGGTGCCGATGATACTACATAGTCAATACGCCGACACAATATCCGGGTGCCGACTTTAGGAAGCTCCAAAAACATTTTACATTTTCTCGAATCTATGAAATTTCCGGCAATCCTATATTGCAATACACAACTCGTGTCATTATTACAATAGAGATAAAATATAATAAGTAGTATTTAAAATTACAATTAAATATTTTAATCAGCTTATATAGCAGGATAAGCAATCTAGTGTTAAGACACTCCGTTCTGGAGTTTCCGCCGTTTTTTTCGAGGCATTGCGTGTTGAGTGGCGGAAATTAACTGGGCACTGGGCTTTTGCCTTGGTGCTCTAGCGAAGAAATGAAAATAAATAATAATTAATTCCTCCGAGAGGTGATCGAACCTACAACTCCGTCGCGTTACAGTCACACTCTTGTGCCCCTGTGCCACAACGGCGTCAAATAATATATAATAGTATCAAATAAAGTAACAATACTCCATTCTCAACTTTTTGTCAACTTTAGAATTTAGAAAGTCTATGCTTATACCTATTGGCCTTAAACGTTTTAAAAATAAAAATATAAAGATTTTGGCTTGTAAGTTGGTTAGGGAGCGAACTAAGAGGATCCACGTATAACCACGTTTTTTTAGCTTCACGCTGTATTCCGCACAAAACAGGGTAGACAGTGGGAACCTGGAAACCTAGTGTTAGGACACTCCCTTCTCATTATGATTTTGATTTTCACTCGGACTCATGCTTATGTCGGTTATACATTTATAGGAAAATATGTTTTGATAAGAGTAGCTATTAAATTTCTTGTCGGCTCTTCTCACCAGTACTTTCTTCCGAGTCTGTGCTAGCTTCCTGTACGACTGACACTACTGACATTTCTATGTAACTTAACGATTCAGAAGGGCTTATAATGAATAAATAATATTTTGTAAGATCTTTGATTTCCACAATTATTACACATTTCAAATGAGACCAGTGAAAAGTAATATTCTATTTTAGTGTGCAGGTGTATACAAACAACAGAAAAATAACTATTTTTCCAACTCTACGTTATTTTTAGTTCCTAAATTTGGAATATTCTTAAAATTTTGTTAAGGTAGTCGGTTCTCCAGAACCGAGCTAAGATACTCCATCTTCCACTTTTCACCGAATTCTGGAGGCTTTACGAGTTAAACGACGCTGCGCTTTGCCTTCACATCCAAGCATGAAAAAATTAAATATTTTATTTCCTATAACGGAAACGGAACCCACAACCGGCCACGCTTGTGCCCCTACGCCGCGAAGGCCTTATGAGTATTTTTGATATAATTTTATTATACATGTATGAAATCGTAATAAATATATACCAAAGCTTTTATAAAAACTGTAAATGCAGCTTTGGCTGAAAATCATGAAATTTGTATTCTGCATTATGTACCTGTATTAAGGTACTGTTTTATATTTTAAATAAGGTCAAAAATGAAAAAAATACTGAATTTTATTTTCTTCTTCATTTTGTGTTTCTTTTTTTTTTGGTATTATGCAGTTAAACCATAAAAATTTTTTACAATATATGTATTGTGAAAAATGTATATTTTTGGTTAAGTTCACCCTGCATCTCGTTTTTACTACTAGCAGGGTAGGCGCAATCTAGTTGTAAGACACTGCGTTCCTTACTTTCTGATTTTCTAGGCGGAACTCAATTTCAACCCAGTTATTTAAATAAAATACAAATAAAAAAAATTAAATACAAATATTACTTTTTTTGTATAACAAAACGAAAAAAGTTTTATAATAGTAATTTTTCTTAAGGGAAATCAAGAATATCTCATAACTCTCGACTACTATAATAATAAAAAAATCAACGTCTCTACGCTTTTAATTATTCATCTTTTTTAATGGCAGGATAGATAAAACGTGGGAACCTTGTGCTAATATACTTTGTTCCTATTAAAACACTTAGCTTTCCCACTCTCCGCCGCTCTGTAGCCATTGCGTGCTGAGTGGCGAAACTTAACACTGCAAATTACATTGTATTAATCGTTGCAACATAATCCACTCACTGTATCTGTAAAGTAAAATAAAGTTCTATGGAAGTCCCTCAAATGCACTTTAAAGTTCACATTTCATAATATCGTTGTTTACATTGTATTTCCTCTTTCTATAGCGAGATATTGAGTTTTATATCTCATATGAGAATATTTTATATGTACCTAGTAAGATTACTTTGTTGATTTAGTATCTGAATTTTAATGTATTATGGTCATTGTGGTGCAGTGGCGTTTGATTGTGACAGTGATTGTAGGTTCGATTCTCACTCGAGGGTATGAATTAATGTCATTCCTCGCTCTGTTAAGTACCTACACGATCCGGACATCGGATTATTAAACCATTTATTAAATATTTCAAATTCAGAAGGAATTCATCGGGCTTGGAGTATGTAGTGAGATAGTTTTTATTGAGTTTTTGGAAAAGTAATGAGCTAAACATGGGGCCATGTTAATAAGACCACATTTACTTCAAATCATTTATTATGTATTAAATTTAATATTTATTCGAGTCGCTTCACTTACTATAACGCTCATAGCACGGTAGACAGCGGAAACCTGGAAACTGAAACTAAGACACTTCGGTTGTTCACTTTCTGCCAAATTCTCAAGATTTTGCGTGTTGAGAAACTTATCGAAATGAACGTATTAAATATAGGGGAAATAAAAGTGCTTTGAGTATAACCGTACTCCCTGTTTGGTGAACGAACTCATAACATATGTATTTACAGTCGAACACTGTTGCACTGCTCCCCGACGGCCTCCATTGTAATCATTGTCCCAAATCAAATATTTTCATACAAAATGCAGCAAAATCGATGCATAAAAACTTGTATCTTTTGATTACGTTGACTCAGAAGCTTAACTGGGGAACGAAGTGTCTTAACACTATGTTCCCTCTGCCTACCCTGCTGTGTGCGGTGTTTTTTTTTAGAAGCTTAATTTTTTTTGTGCTTCAATCAATCTAACCTTGATACCTCCACGCGGTAACAGGACAAATTACGTTGAGTTTCACCACTCAGCACTCAATGTACCGAAAACTAGCCGTAAAGGAGGATGGTGGATTGTGCGTACTAACACTTAATTTTAGTTGCCTGCTATATGAGGGATAAGGCGTGAAAAAAAGTATTTTTTTAATGTTTCATATCTATGAATTAGGCATCAAGTCATAAGGGGAACGAGCACTATAAGGACGTTTATGATATATTTTGTAACAGAATGTAAAGACTAACTCATAATATTTCTGGACAATAATTTAAAAATCGTGTGCTTTAATGTATGATAATGCCTAACATTTTGAATTTTCAAGTATTATTGAAAATATATGGGATCAGTAACTCTTCTGTGGTCTGTGTATGTAAGATATTTATATTTACAATATTGTTTGTTTATTTCAGCAAGTATTGGAAATTGAGAGCATTTAATTATGAATGTGAAATTAAATTTGTAATATAATTTTAAATAGGTCAATAAATATTATTTATAATTGGATTCAGTTTATTTGATTTAAATTATTTAACATACAAGGATTATATAACAATATAATAGTAAGATATTAACCTTTTGCGAGTAACATGGTAGTCTCATAGACAAGACCGCGAAATATAAAATTCGGTGTTTTACTACTAATTTTCAAATTCAAGAACCGTCGCTTTCAGTACCTTACTGTAATGAGATCACGCGTCGTATAGTGTGTGGCAGGTGGTCGCAGGTAGACCCCCGTGGTCTACGTGGTCCACCGGTAGAGGGAGTAAAGTGTCTACTAGACTACCACCTCAGTATATATTATGTTTGTAATAATAATTATTGTGTTTTCATACTGCCTTTAGTTTAGATAATGTATGATTTTGTATTATTTCACATTAATTTAGAATTTGATTTTAACTCATATATATCAGCTTCACGCTGTATTCCGCACACAGTAGGGTAGGTAGAGGGAACCTAGTGTTAAGACACTCCGTTCCCCACTTACCGCCGAATTCTGGAGACATTGCGTGCTGAGTGGCGGAACTCAACGCTGCGCTTTGCCTCGACACCAGAGCGAAGGAATAGAAATATACATTTAAGTAAATATTTCATCTCCTCGAGTGGGGATCGCACCCACAACCAGTCGATTTACAGTCACACCTTGCGCCACGACTGGCCTCATTTTAATAATATATTATGTAGCGGCTCGCCCGCGGCTTCGCCCGCTTAAGCTACATGATTATTGACAGAATTGACTGACAACTATAATGACTTCTAATATGATTTTTATAACTTTAATTTGTAATATTCTAATATGATTGATTTTTGATTGTTTTGAATAAAAAAGTACGAACAATGTTGATATTTGATATTTGTAAAAATATACATGTTTTTTCAGCTTCACGCTGTATCCCGCACACAGCAGGGTAGGTAGAGGGAACCTAGTGTTAAGACACTCCGTACCGCGCTTTCCGCCGATTTTTGGAGGCATTGCGTGTTGTGGGGGAGGGGGGGGGGGGGGTTTACTCAACGCCAGAACGAAGAAGCCCCTGCGCCACAACCAAATTTCTACAATGTAACTATTTTATTTACTTGGCTGGTACTTTAAATGATAGTAGAATACGAAAATAATTAAGATTAGTGAATATAGAATTGTTTTGTTTTTGTTTTTATGTTATAAATATTACCTAAGAAATTTTCCATATTTTTTCATAATATTTCATATTTATATCATACATTGTAGAATAAACCCCATTGGGTAAGTTCGATAAATTATTTGAATGCAATACTTGTTCGCGACGCGATTGCACTCCAATAACAGTTTAGGAGATAAGTTGGTTGAATCAGTTTGTAGCGTTTTCCGATAGCGTTACTTTTGAAGGTACGAACATGTTAGTAATTGATGGTTTCCTATCGTTGTGCCGGTATTATTGGCTCTTATAGTTTTGATTTTATTTTGCTTCACGCTATATCCCGCATGTAAAAAAGGAGACAGAAGGAAAAGTGTAGAATCTGGAAAATTTTTGAAAAATGTGGGTCGGATCTTAACGTTTCTCTTTGTCAACGAGTGTGAGAGGCCAATCGTGGTGCAGTGGCACGAAGTGTGACTGTAAAACCGACTGATTGTGGGTTCGATCCCCACTCGAGGAGATGAAATATTTACTTAAATTTATATTTCAATTCCTTCGCTCTGGTGTCGAGGCTAAGCGCGGCATTGAGTTCTGCCACTCAACACGCAATGCCTCCAGAATTCGGCAGAAAGTGGCGAACGAAGTGTCTTAACAATAGGTTCCCTCTGTCTACCTTGCTGTGTGCGGGATACAGCGTGAAGTTTTGTCTACCAGAGTAAGGAAATGAAGATAATTCATTCCATAGAGTGGGAATTGATGCCACGACCGTCGTGCGTAGAGACACTATACCACGCACGTGATTATTACTATAGTACATAATGTATTCGTTTATTTTTAATTTCAACCCTCCACTATTTGTAATTAAGCGTGTAATGATACATTATTATATTTGAGGGTATTTTGATGTTGAGTTTATAATTTATTGTTCTATGTTATTAAACTATATTGTGTCGGAATTAACATTAGCTCGGTTTGTGATGCGGTTATGTTATTACTATTTTTAATTTTAATTTGTTTATGGTAAGATTTTTTTTGGGCTTTCACGTTGTATCCTACATGTAGTAGGGTAGACAGAGAAAACTGAGTGTTAAACACGGAGTGTCCGCTTTTCAATTGAAATCGACATGCACGTGTTTTGAGAGGCAGATTCCTACGTCGTACTTTATATATTAAAAACTCAATATCTCTGTAATGACTCGAAAAGTGGGCAACGGATTGTTTTAACATAACCTGTTACTCGGGGGATACAGCCAGAAGCTAAAAAATATTTAAAAAATATTAGTAAATATCTTTTCGGTGATATTTAGAAAACGTTTTCGAATAAGTTTTTTTTAGCTTCATGCTCTATCCCACACCGTAGTAGGATAGGCAAAGGGAACCTAGGAACCTACTTACCTAACATATTACGACATTCTTTTCCACACTTTCTGTCAAATACTGGTGTTATTGCGTGTTGAGTGGCGGAAATCAACGTTAACAGAGCGAATTCCTCAATTGGAAATCGAACACCAAATCTGTCATATTTACACGCCTTGCGCCACGACTGACTTTGAAAAACTACATAAAACAACAAAAACAAGCAAATAAAAATATTTACTAAATTACCTAGTTCAAGAGCGTAACAAGCCTATTATAATTATTCGACATCAGCGACCTCAAACATTAATATACAGGCGTTAATTAAACAACGCTTTAGTTCTAACAAATTTTCAAATTTTGTACTTAATTTATACGTATTGCGGCTTATATAGGTGATAGCTTTGTCTTTAAATGTAGACAAAATTTAGGTTAATCTTCTGTAAACGGTTGTAGGTTCAAATCTTAGGAAATCGGGCGGTGCATGGGAAAAGGAAGAGATACTAGGTTTCCTTTGTCTGTTTCGATATATATCAGCAGGGAAAAAGCAGAAAGCGAAAAAAAACTGTAGTGTGTAAATTTAAAGAATCCACTAAAGAATTTTAAAGTAACAATAAAAGCGACGTTAATTGGATTGAATCTAACAAAAAATAGATAAAGTTAAAAATGTATGAATTTAAATATTTTGAATAAAATAACTGTGGCGTGAAGAAACACTTCAGCATACCATAGACTACTCATGGGCTGCCCATCACGTGTAGAATCAGGAGGTGAAAGCAGTACCTGTGACTTGCGATAAGAGTGTAGGCTTAAGGGATCCTATTAAAATGAGCATTAACACTCGTTTCCACTATACGAACATGGAACGTATTATAAATACCAGTCTCCCAAATGCAAAATTGTATTCTTAACATTCTCCAATCGAAGCTTGAATCTAAAATTACTGCTTTTAATGAAACTTATCCTTTATTCTCTGCTATTTCATCTGCATCTTTCAAATCAACATTTCTATTTGTTAATAATTTAAATACTCATAAAGTAGAGAGATAAAGAAAGGAATTTCTGAAATTACTACAGTAAAGGAATTTCAAAAATAGAATTTTCCATTTTACATCTTATATACAAAGGTAAACAAAGTTGCGAGCGACCAGTCATGAAGCAAGGGCAGAAGCGTGCGACTTGTAACAGTATGTACCTTTGGTTATGATGTAGTTAAATAAATTGAAAAAAAAATAATAAATGATATTGATATGCATGGCAATACAGATAATTCAATCATGGCAATACAAATAAATAATAACAATCAACATATTTGTAATATAATATTGGTCTAGAGTATTTTTGTATGAACGGCCCGAGTGTCGCAACCGTTGTTTTATATGTTGAGGCCAGTCATGGTTCAGCGGTACAAAGTGTGACTGTAAAGCCGACTGGTTGTGGGTTCGATCCCCACTCGAGGAGATGAAATATTTACTTAAATGTATATTTTCATTTCTTCGCTCTGGTGTCGAGGCAAAGCGCGGCGTTGAGTTCTGCCACTCAACACGCAATGTGAAGTTAATTTATGTAACTGGAATCCTTAACCTTCTGATAGCTATCTTATCAGAATGATACCTTCTGATAGCATATTATAAAACACTGTTACCTATCTAAAAAGATCCGTAAAAGATTTTGGGCTACTCTCGATCACAATGATAAATGGTTCTAGCCATTAGACCCACCACGAGCCAAAGAATTATTCTATAAATGTTTAAATAAAAGATGTTCGTGAAATCAGTTGCAAATTGTAAACGAGTCAGGCTGTGAGTTCGATTCCCACTCGAGGAAATCAATACTTTCTTTTTCCTCGCTTTAGTAACGAGGCAAAGCGCGGCGGTGAGTTCCGCCAGAACTCTGGAGTCGTTGTATATACTCGTATACTCAACATGCAATAGCTCCAGAAAGAGATAAAGATCTCAGGTTCCCTTTGCCTACCCTGCTACATGCAGGATACAGGTTGAAGCTAAAAAGAAATATTGTAGTATAAAAGAGATTAGAGGCATCGAAGCATCTTATTTATAAAGACTTAGCAACGTACAGAGGACGGATACATGCATAATACACGGTCAATTTGCATAGCCAATAAGCCGTACGAGTAACGGCTAAGTATACATTCACTAACTTGATTAAATATCAAAGCTGGCATATGATGACGATATGAGTTTGTGGAAACAATAGGTTTTTTGGTAAAATTGAGATAGCATCATAATAATATTATTTTTATTGTTCCCCATTCCGTGGAATTCTTGAAACTTTCTATGTTGAGCGGTGAAAATCAACGCTGTGCTTAAATAATAAATAAATGATGTTAATTTTAATAAATTCTTTACAAAATAGAAGACACTTAGTGGAAAATTTCAACTTTGTGTATGTTTTTACTATGTAAAAAAAAACCTAGATGGCACAGCAGCATGTCGCGTCGCTGTGAATATGACGATTGAGAATTCGATTTACACTCGAAAAAATTATTATTTTGCGAAAATTTATTATTTTGATGTGGCATATATCCAGTGTTAAAAGGTCAATGAGCATGAGCACACAGCGAGAGTTTTTTTGAGTGAACGGTTTCCCCGCGCACACATTTGATGCCAAAAGTAAACACTAGTCTCTATATTCTATTATAGGAAAAATCAGTTTCACGCTGTATCCCACACACAGCAGGGTAGGCAGAGGGAACCTAGTGTTAAGACACTCCGTTCCCCACTTTCCGCCGAACTCTGGAGGCATTGCGTGCTGAGTGGCGGAACTCAACGCCGCGCTTTGCCTCAACACCGCAGCAAAGAAATGAAAATATAAATGTAAATAAATATTTCAGTTTCTTGAGTGGGGATCGAACCCACAACCAGTAGATTTTACAGTCACACTTTGTGCCTCTTCACCGCGACCGGCCTCCATTATAGGAAAGGTCTACATATTCTTTATAAATTACACAAGCTTTTCAGTATTCGAATCTATGGCCTTTAATACATATTTATGAAGGAACTTGTTTAACTTTGAGATCGAACAGCGATGTTATAAGTTTAGTTCCGTAATTATACAGGATTCTATCGAACTCTTTGATGTAAAACTGTTCGTTTGTTTGTTTTGGTTTTCATACATACATACATTATGTGGATAGTTTGACTATACATTTAACTACGGTAAACGCAAATGTATTCTTCACCTTAAGTTACTGTTAATATAGATTGAGTACTATTAAAATAGATAGCAAAGTTAAAAGTATTTTTTTTCGCAGGGTAGGCAGTGGAAATATCTTTTCCATTTTTTTTCCATTTTTCATCTTTCACTGAATTCACACATTGTGTGTTACGTGGCGGAACTTAACGCTGCACTTAGCCTCGATAACAGAGCAAGGAAATGAAAATAATACACTCTTGTGCCACCGGCCAAGAAATGAAGGGTGCACAAATATATGTTTTAGGATACGTAGGCAGAGAAAACCTGTTCCTATAACCTCTCTATTATGAAATTTGGAACGCCACACATTGAATGCTGTCGTATCATTTCGGAGAAAATAAAATAATAAATCGAACTCACGACCATCGCATTTGCAATTAAATAGCTTTACTACGTCAGCCTTACTTTTGTATAAAATTTCATAATTACATTCTTCATCTAAAAATACGACGTCGCCTTTCAAAGAGCAAGATGACAGGACAATATTAGTGTCTAAGCTCTTTCTTACTGAACGCCCATTAACTGTCACCACCAAGCTTCTTTTCACTATAATTGACTTTTAATTATTAAAAAAATACCTTTTATATCTATTCAGGTTTTATTATTATGAGTGACTTGTGTAATAAAAATACTATCATTTCAGATTATAGAGAAGGTTATGGATTCGAGTTTTTTTTTTTCGTTCCTCTTATTAATTTCATTAAATTTTCTATAAGCATTACCCTATTTATTTTCTAAGGAATCTACATGCCACATTTCAGTGATTTACGCCGCTTGGCTTGCATGTCATTCAATTAGTAAAGCAAAATCTTTACATATATATGTATGTATATTTTCTCAGCTTCACGCTGCATCCTGTATTTAGTAGGGTAGGCAGAGGGAACCTAGTGTTAAGACTCTGTTCTATACTTTCCGCCAAATTTTCGAGGCATTGCGTTGCGAGTGGCGGATCACAACGTCATGTTTTGCTTTGTTACCAGAGCTAGGAAATAAAAAAAATAACAATTAATATTTTTTTTCCCATAATAGGGATCGAATCCACAATCATCACGTTTACTACAGTCACACTACAGGCTTGTGCCATTTTGCCAA